>CABHPP010142244.1:0-45998 GCA_902168425.1 Peromyscus attwateri | reverse complement strand
CCAGTGTCCTTCTCTCAGCCTCCACTTAAAAAAACCCGTGCTATACCTGGTTCCTCCCTACCACTTCCTGTCAGCTACTTGCTGCCTCAGCCTCCTGCTCGCAGGTTAATTTTATTTAATCAAGCACATCTTTGAATCGTTAACAAAAGCAGTAGGAAAAAATGCAACACACTTTAAAATAATATTCTCCAACAGTTATCTTTAGTGGGGTTGAAAAGGAGGAGGAATTTGGTTAACATAGTGGGATAGCTCTCTGTTTTGATTGACAGGCTTTGATTATGTAAGCCTTTGCTTCCTGGGCGTGTTCCTTCCCATGATGCATCTGATTTTGGTCACACTCACTCATAATTCTGCATTTTTATGATGGTAAATAGGACGTTTTTCCAAAAAGTTGGCTCAGAGGCCAGTTTGCCTTATTGCACATGTACCCCAAACTAGTCTAGGCTGGATTGGTTCCCTACCTTACATTCCCAGACATATTTGGATAGAAGCTATCCACTAAAGGGGAGTTTTTGATGGTATCTACGGAGGAGAAACTTATTCCATTGTTTGGAGTGGGGTTTATGTGCAGCCTGAAGCAGGTGAGGGTCCTAGGCTGCACATAAGCCCCACTCCAAACAATGGGGTTATTGTTCAAAGAGGAGTGGTTACTGCCCAAGCTGACTGGAGTCCCAGGTTGCAGAGCTACTTCCTATGCTCGACTGCCTCGCTACTTGTGTTCATCTCTAGGGTGGGATTATCCAAAGTTTCTTTGTGGAAATATTCTACATTGTACAGCCTTAGCAAATAGAAGACAAACAGCACGTGGGGTGCTGTTTCAGAGTGGCGTTCATGTAGGAGCAGGCACACCTTAAGAATATGTCTCCCTAGGCTAGCTAGGAAAAAAAGACCCTAGGAAAGACACAGGGATCGCACAGCGGCAGAGAAATGGATGAGATCTACATGAGCAAACTCGGGGTGGGGGTGGGAGGTAATGGAGGGCAAGGGTCGGGGGAAAGAGAGCTTAGGGGAGCGGGAGATCCCAGCTGGATCAGGAACAGAGAGGGAGAACAAGGAAAGAGAGACCATGATAAATGAAGACCACATGAGAATAGGAAGAAGCAGAGTGCTAGAGAGGTCCCCAGAAATCCACAAAGATACCTCCACTATAGACTACTGGCAATGGTCGAGAGAGTGCCTGAGCTGATCTGCTCTGGTGATCGGATGGCTGAACACCCTAACTGTCATAATAGAACCCTCATCCAGTGACTGATGGAAGCAGATGCAGAGTTCCACAGCCAAGCGCCAGGCAGAGCTCCAGGAGTCCAATCGACGAGAGAAAGGGGGGATTATATGAGCAAGAGTTATCAACCATGATTGGAAAAAGTACAGAGACAACTAGCCAAACTAGTGGAAACACATAACTGTGGACCAAGAGCTGAGGAGCCCCCATGGTGCTGGATTGGGCCATCTGGATAAGTAAGACAGTTGTTTAGCTTGAACTGTTTAGGGGGCCCCCAGGCAGTGGGACTGGGACCTGTCCTTAGTGCATGAGCTGGCTTTTTGGAACCTAGGGCTTATGCTGAGGCATTTTGCTCAGCCTTGGTGTAGGGAGGAGGGGCTTGGACCTGCCTTTTCTGAATATACCAGGCTCTGCTAACTCCCCAGGGGAGACCTGCCTTGGAGGAGGTGGGAATGGGGGGTGGGTTGGAGGGGGAAGGTTGGGGGTGGGAGGAGGGAGGACAGGGGAATTTGTGGTTGATATGTAAAATGAATAGAAAATCTCTTAATAAAAATAATAATAAAAAAAGAATATGTCTCTCTACCAGTAAATTCCATTGAAGTATGTTGGTGGGACCTTGGGGCATGACTGTCCAGGACATCCTACTGGTCTCAGAAATTTTCAGGCTATTCTAGGAAGCAAGTTACCCCTTGATCCCTGGGACTTTTATCTCCAAATTGCCAGGCCATGCTTCCTGAATCAGGTTCTGTTTTCCATAATAAACATCATGGATAATGGAGGAGAGCTGAAGTGGCCAGCCAGACTCACAGCTAGTCAGGTCCATGGCTTCCTCTAGAAGTTCCACCTCAGAGTTATAGCTCAAGGAGCTCCATTCCAGAAGTCAGTTTCTGGAAATTACTCTTTGGAAATGGCCTCTGGAAGTCTCCCTCTGAATGTTGTCCTTGAAGGCTACCTGGAAATTGTCCTCAAAAGTTGACACAAGAAGTCAGCTTGGAATGACAGCTGGGAAAACTGGTCTCAGAAGGTCAGCCCCTGGAAGTGGGGCTCCCAGGTCCCGCAGAACCACTGTCCATTGCACAAGAGTCAATCTGTTCAAACTCAGAGGAGATAGCTGTATATACCGTCTAAAGTTTATCTGTGCTCAGAACAGACTTTTTGTTTGTTTGTTTTGTTTTTAAACCACACTACTCCAGATAGCAGTAGCTAACCATATGATGTGGAAGTTTGATTCAGAGGGAAATGAATCCGAGTCCTGGGTGAGACTAATTTTTTTCTGGGTATCCGGAGAACAGAACTACCCAGGTCCGGAAAAAGAGCTGGTTTTCATGTATGTGCTAGGAGCCAGCTCATGCATTTATTCTAGAGTTAGTGAGAAGATGGAGAAAATTGGAGTGATTTTGAACAGCAGGGGTGTCTGCCTGGGCTGCTGTGCCTTCTCTGGAGGAGGTAAAGGGGGAAGACTCAGAACATCTCCTTCCTTCTATAACCTGAGAGCCATCAAGGTGAGCAGTACTCACAGACCACCCATTATCCAGGAGGAGGAGGCAAGCCGGGTGCATCTTTCATTCTGGTCCCTGTATTTCACACAAAGGATTTTCACCTTAATCCTCTCTGAAAAACACACACACACACACACACACACACACGCACGCACGCACGCACGCACGCACGCACGCACACGCACACACGCAAACCAAAACCAAAACCAAACCAAACCAAACCAAAACAAAAACAGATTATGGGAGAGTAAGGGTGAAGTAATCTAAAATGTTGTTCCCCTTACTAGAGACTGTTCTGTGGCCATATACCAGCTGAGCTTGTCGGCTGCCATGGCCCTAAGTTAATAAAGCACCTATTTTATAGAACGGTGACTATAGACTGTTTAAATGGCCTGGAAAAAAACATTCCTGCAGCATTCCCTGGAGTGAGACTCAGGACAATATTAAATCCAATGAATCACAGCCTTCAGGAGGGCAGGATGGTATGATGCAGAGCAGCGTCGAGTGATGACTGGACCAGACATCCCTTGTGGCCGTCAGGAACCACAGCAGGCACAGGCGCTCATTCACGAAAGAACTGGTTACTGAGGGCGATGTCATGTCACATGTCCCCTTGATGGAGTTTCTGGGAGTTGCATAATTCTCTCTTGTAGCTTTAAGTCTAGGAAGGAGCCTACTGGAAGGTGTTTGCTTTCTCTGCACAGTGTCCAGTCAAGAAATGGCCTCACTGTTTGTACCAGTGCCATTGATTTGGAATTTATTTCTGGTGACAATCCCTGGCTCTCAGGTTGGGCTCAACTAACAGTGAGTGGGTCACAAAGTGGGGAAGGATCCACAGGCCTGGATAGATTGGCTTGGTGTTGATCTTTCCTGGGCTTGATCAGAATGTATACCCCATCCCTGAGGACTTCTGCTTCCTATACTTATTGATCTGTTTATGTGGGGGCTGAAGTGACCATACTCTTCACAGTGTGCCTTAATGAATGGGCTGGCTAATCAGTCTGCTCCCTCAAATTCTTTTCAGAGGTCTCTGACTCCATGATCTCCCACCACTTACCTGAGTAAGCTGCCCTCATCGCTTCAATTAGACTCTTAGGACCTGGTATGTCTGAATGAGGCCCTCCTGGAAAACAAACACAAGTGTTAAGCCTTTGCTATTCCAAGGATGTTTCAAAGACCAGCTAAGTCAGATATGCTGTTTGCAGCTTGGTAGAACTCTACTGTCTTTGGCCCCACCCAGAACCATATCTAACTTAGATGAGTCCAATGCACATCTAACTCTGAGAAGTGCAGACTTTGGGAACTCATCTCAAGTTGAGGGCTCTGACTCACGGTGTGTCATTACATGGGAGGCCTCCAATGCATAATGCACAGCCTACTCCAAGCCTTTCTCAAAAGCCCAGTTGTCCAAACACTGTCCCAGCCGTGACTCACTGGTGCGTCAAGTCTTTAGCGATGAGTCATCATTTGTGAACCCTTCCTGAGGTGTGTCTGTGCCCTCGGATGCTGCCACCTGCAGCGCTTCGGGGATTGACTCTTCAGGGCTGTGAACGGTTGATCCCACACATCCTTTTGTGAGTGGCGCATGAGCTGGCATCATGGACTTTTATGTCAATAGAGCCAGTCTCCCTAAGTGAAAGTGCCGATGATGAAGAAGGCTAGGTAACAGAGACGGTCCGCCCAGGCACGTCCTCTGGGAGGGACACCAACCTTCAAGAGGAGACGAGGGAATGAGAACCCAGCATCCTTTGCTTCTTTGCTTCGGTTCTGGGTAACTTCTGGGACACGGAGAGCCACTGTAGCCAGGAAGCTCATCTTCTCTGGCGAGAAGGGTCCTACCATGCTTTGTTCTGGTGTTCTCGCTACCTTGCCCTGTATAAGGAAAGGCCACTCCAGGGACAGATGAAATAAAAGCTGGTTTTCAAAAATCTATCTACAATCTGGTTTCTTTCTCATTCCTGTCTATTTACATGGCTCCAATTGTAATGCCGGACGGTACAACTGGGCGTGGCCCTAGGCGGTCAATAAAGTGTCCCCTTAGTGACAAGAACTTGGTATGTTTTGATCTTAGTCTTCACTATAGTTTTGTCTTTTTTCTCAGCCACACAAATGTGGGGAGCGGAGTAAGAATTCTGCCTTGGCCTTCCCTCCCCCTTGTCCTGGGGAGCCTGGCCATCTGAAGGCAGGTCCTCAGGTGGATTTAGCCCATGGTTCCCCAGCTGTGCTATGACCTCTGGCTCTCCCAACTGGATTCTTCCATACACAGCTGCCACAAGCAACCTGGCCAAAGCCGGCCAGGCGGGCAGAGCAAGGGCTCGCTCATCAAGGACTTCACACCTGCCTTAACTTTGTGTCTCCTTGCTCCTGTCAGGAGGTGCCACAACCTTCTGCGTAGCCCTTGTTGGTGTTAATTATTTCCTTTCCACTTCCAGCTGGCTCAGAGCTTTAGCGCCTTAAGTTGCTCGTTTGATCTCTCTGCTCAGGAACAAGGTAATTAAGTCAGCCACAATTTAAGAAAACGGATCTGCCTGGACTTGTTGCCCGTCTTCAGACACCGCTCCATCCTAAATCATTTGATAATGTAAGAGGCTCTGCGCAGTTCTCTACTTGACTGAGGGTTGGTTCATTAGGTCACAATCAGTAATTGATTCTCAGTGTGTCTCGGCTGGTTTTATTACAGTAATGAGGACTCTCCCTCTCTCTCTTTTTTTCATCTCCTCTAATATGTTACCCAAACCATCAGCTTCTCAGTTTGGTGTCAGGATGACTTTGACAGGTTGTTAGCAACTATATGATGTATGGAACATCACAGAAACGTCTCAAACTGTGTTGCTGTGTTCTGCTCAGAGCCTTAGGTGGTCCTGAAATCAGTGAGAGCCCTTGCAAGGGAGAAGTTACAGCACTGATTGAAAATATGACTACAGGCTTGATGTCCTAATGAAGAAGCTCTTTGCAGCAAGGCATCTGTTTTGACTCACAGGGCTGGGTGGCATCGGAAGCTCTCTTCCAGAATATTCCTGAGCTCTAAAGGGGGCTGGTGAAGCTTGAGAGCCAAGCAGACATGATTTCATCAAATGTTACTCTTTCTCTGTGGAGCCCTTTAAAAAAAAAAAAGGGAGCAGTAATTTGCTGATCCCTCTAGAATCTGATTTCCCCTTAAGTTCTTTTCATCTTGAGGAAGGGAAATGGATCATATGAAGGCCACGAGACATGAATGTGCTGTTATTTATTGTACTTCTCCTCTCTTCACAGACGAGTTCACACTTCTCTATAAAAGATAAAAGGGGAAGGAAGGCATTTTCTGGTTTTGATGGATATAATAAAAATACTAGAATAAAATTTAATGTTTACTTTTATCCGGGAAGACTTTTTAAAATTTAAATTTCCTTCCAGATTTTTTGGGGGCTTCATATTGTAGGCACGGGAATTAGAATTGTCTAATAATGGGAGGGATTTTGACTTCAACATAGCTAGGGATCTTGCAATGATTCTTTGAGTGGGAAACCAAAGACAATAGACTGGTACCCTGCATGGGGTGCGCTTCCTCAAGCCCTAGACGGCCTGTGGCAAAGACAACAGAGAGACTGAATGCATTTAAACTGTGAAATCAATTATATAGTGAACCTGAACACAGAAAATCAGCCCAGCACTGTAGACCGACCAATCAATGTTCACCTTGCAAACCTGAGTCAGGAGGCTACCAAGCAAAGACTAAGAGATCAAGACTTTGGCCTCAATACCAGGGGTTACTTTTGTTACACCAGTTAAACGTGCTCCTATGTCACAAATGATGGTCCTTGGGAGAGGCTGTGTGTAGGCTGTGCTCTAAGTAGATTCCAGGGCCCTGAGAACAGTCGTGTCTCTCATTCGGAACTGCCGGTGGACAGACAGATGGCCTGGGGACAGGTGAGGCAGGCCATTGTCAGCTAGCTCCACTGCAACACGCTCACAACCATCAGATTAGTCCATGTTTGCAGCCTGAGCTTATGGGAAGCTTTATCAACAGTAAAAATAATATTTAGCAAGCCTCATCGATCCTTCCTCAAATAAAGTGTCTATTTCAGGTGAGGTTAGCCATTTTATTCATAGGATTAATTTCATCCTGCAGACCACTATGTAATGTCTGACAAAAGATCTTTTTATAAATTCGACAGTGGGAAATAAGTCATAATCCCATTGGCTCCCTCCACTTCTTTCCACTGTGCAGAAGGCAGGCAGCAGAAGAAGGTTTGCTGCAGACTGAGGCAGGTGGAACAGATATTAATAAATCACCGGGAAATAAATAGACGAAAGTGACAGAGGCTATAAGAAATCAAATTATTACACTTGTTTTGCTGCCCCGCGTGGAGTGAATAGTTCTTAGTCTAGAGCTTAGACCCTAAGACTTCCAGACTTCTGAATGTCCCCTGAGGCTTCCTGAGGGTCCGTGTTCAACACCATTCTGACCCCTGGCTTCCGAAAGATCAAGTCTCCTAGAGAACATGTGTGTATCGTGTGCAGTGGAGTTCAGAAGGCATCTCGGAGTTCTGATTGAGGGTGTCTGCAGAGTTGACTGAAGAAAGGGATTAGGGGTGGGGAAGAGAGGGAATGGAAGAGGAAGTAAAGAAGCAGAGGAGGAGGACCAACCCCGGTGAGTTGGAAGCAACACAATTTCAAATTGCTCTGTAGAACCCCAAGCGCTGCAGGGGTTCTCGTTTGCCAGTCCTTCCCCACCACTCGAGGAGACAGCAACCTCACGTCGCACGCCCAGAGTGTTCTGTAGGATCCTCTTTGCTTCTTGAGAAGTGTTGGTTTGCACTCCTGAGAGCTGGCCATGGTGCCACTGAATTAAGGGGAGTGACTCTCACCTAAGAAGGTACAGGGCATCTTGGGGGCACTCAGACACAGAGTAGCCCCAGGCTACGTGTTCTTTGAGAACATCTGGGGAATATTGTCTGTGGGTGCCAGAGTCTGTACCCTGAGAGCTGACTCTCAGGAGCACCAACGCCAGGTTGGTGAAACCCTCAATACTGTGAAAATACTCACCAAACATGCTTGGGAAACCTCAGGAACAGCCACGCTCGGTAGGTTTGGCTTTTCTTGCCTTTTTTTTTTTTTTTTTTTTTTTTCTTTTTCAGGATCACTGCTTCTCTTCCCCCCTGGAATGTCCACTTGCCTATGCTTTTGTCCACGCCCACACCTTCATATGAAGCTAACAGTCTTCCCCTGAGCCGCGGCACCCTGTGTGGTGTCGCCCTCTCCTCTAGGGCCACTCCTTGCTCTGACCGTGAGACATGCCCTGAGACCTCCTGCTGGTGCAGGGCCCTGATACTATTTGGCTTCTGGTCCTGGTATCTCTGAACACGTCAAGTTCAGGAGTCCAGCACAGAGCCCAGAAGACCCTGCCCTGGAGACTCTTCTCCTTCCTCTCTGGAATCCCAGCCTGTTTAACCATCAGGCTGCCGCTATTTCTGTTTCTATACTAACCCCATCCGTTTTCAAGTCCCGCCACTGCTAACTTTACGTAGCTTTGGTTCTGCCTGTCTGTACACCCCCCTGACCAGCTTGATTTGGTCTCTCACTTGTATCTGGGGACAGCAATTAGCATCTTGCCTCTAATATTGTCTTCTCTAGTAATCTTACATTTTTGCTCTCTGGCGACCTGTCAGAGCAAGGATCTCATGTCTCTCATACACTTCAAACGCTCAATAGCTAGTTTCCTAGTGCTCTCTGGATGAGGCAGAAAACGCAGGTTAGTGATAGTCTGCCAGAGTCTGCCTACCTCACAAACCATTTCTTGACATCCCTCACCTCCTTCCTTCACCCCCACCTTGTGCCGTGTGTTCCACCAGATGGAAAAGGTCCCGCCACTCAGTGTTCAGGAGATGGCAGGCCCTTTCTGCTCTAGGCTCTGTTTATGAAGTCCATCCTTGGCCTGGATCTTTTTCTCTCTGGCACTATGGAGACAAATAGACCTCATCTACTTCAACACGGGATGGGTATCATCTAGGACATGAATGAATGCACTACAGACAACTCAAATATGTTTAAGAGTTAGCAAAATAAGCCTAGTATCCAGACATTCAAATGAATGTCTCACCCTTTATAGTATTTACTTTGAGAAACAATAGGGATGGAGGTGGGGATTCCAAAATACTCATTTTGCAAATAAACTCTTTGTTAAACCTGCTTAGGATGACAGTTTCTAAGAGCCCCTCCCTCTCTCTGTCTGTCTCTCTCTCACACACAGACATTGCTAGGTATATTTATTATTTTGTTCTATCTAATGACAAATTAGTACTGATCACAGAAATAAAATATATTAAAGAACAAAAATTTTCTGCAACAAGACAATGTAAAGAATGTGCTTTGGTTTAAAAAAACTATTTTTAATTTTTAAATTGCATTTGTCTGTTTTGGTGTGCAGGGGTGCATACATGTAGAGGGCAGAGGAAAATTTGTGGTAACTGGTTCCCTCCTTCCATCTTGAAGGTCCTGGGGGTCAAACTTAGGTTGTCAGGATTTATGGGAGACACCTTTACCCACTGAGCCACGGACTCTTTTTTGGCACATAAAAAGTTCTTCTATTTATTAGGGACTTGTGCATGCTAAGTGCTGGGAGGGTGCTTGGACTCAATAGTGGGTTGTAGTAGTAATAATAATAATAATAATAATAATAATAATTTCCCTGCTTCGTATTAGTTTTGCTGAAAAGCTCGAGCCTGTGTGACCTGCTTTTCACTGCACAGGGTGCTGCTCAGGTACCAGAGGAGAGTGAGGGAAGGACTCAGTGAGATGGGGAATCCAGAACTGCCCCTATGACCAAGGAACCTTCTGGAGAACTGAAGTGGCTCCTGGGAGCTGGTAGCTTGCTGCTCACACAACAGGGATGAAGGTCTCTTCCCACTTGCCCAAGGCACCTCTTGATTCTTCAGCATTCACCAAGGCAGAGGAATTTCTTGTGTTGTTTCCCTTTGAAGAGTTAGAATAAGAAGAGCTGGAGCCTGGGCACTTGAAATACACACTTGAAATAAATTCTGACACTTTAACTCCCTTCAACCCCACCCATTTTGGGACCCTGCACTTCAGTATCTTTAGCATCTGCATCCGTGCTTAGGAGTGGGTGATGTCAGAAGAAAGAGGAGCAAGAGTTAATCTTGATTTGAATCCCAGAAGAATTCGGAAAGAAACATAAATCGATCAGGTTATAAAAATGTCTTTATTTATAGTGGCACATAAGTCAGGGCTGTGTGCCCACTCTTGACAAGGTGAGCATGGGTTTTCAGCCTTCATGGAACCATGTGAGTAAAAGACGCACTGACCCTGCAGGTCACTGACGTATGGGACACTGTACCCTGCTTCTGCTTCTCTATTAGACCAATTCCTCACACGGCTTGAGCCATGAGCTTTTCCTTTTCCTCACCCAGTGGATTCGGGGGCTGTAGAGCAGGGACCCCCCTGGCTGGCTACACAATACTTCTTGTGATCAAGCATGTCAGGAAAGGTGACATGATTCTCTTCTCTGGGTCTGTTGGGTAAGAGCTCAAAAAGCAAGAGAAGGACTGAAGAAGGGTCCTGAAGATTCCCTGCATCAGTGACTAGATCTTTCGACAATGACTGTGGGAATGTCTTGTCCTAAGATGAAACCAATGGACACACGTATACAATGCAAACAGTCCTGTCTCCCCATAGCACACCCACCACATGCAGAAACACACACCCACATGTGCACACTATCATACAAACACAAATACACAGAGCACATATACATGGAGCACACAACATCCCCACACACATATACACAGCATCCCCCCACACCCACATAATACAACAAACACACATAGTGCCTTCACACTTATTGCAGGGTTCCCCCCTTCCATTGATATATACACAAACTCCATAAAAAGTTAAATAGGACCCATAGATCCCGACTTCTATCAATGACCCATCTATCCATCTGTATCATACACTCCTTGTGTACAACTTATTTTATCCACTTGCTGTAGAACAGATGTCTTTTCATCTTCCTAAGTGTAACTCTATCTCATTCTTTTTAATAGCTGCCTAATATTCAATTTAAGGGTGACACAATTTATTTAACTATTCCCCTATTGATGGAAATTTGGTTGTTCACAGATTTTAATGAGACTATGACATTCTATTTTGTGATTCTATCATAATTTATTAAAGCACTCTACTATTGATAGATACTTAGGCCTATGCAGAGTTTTCTATTACATAGTACTCAATCAACAGCCCTGCACATATATCTTTATAATGTTTTTATCTTTTTGATAGATTCATAAAAGTGAGATTGCTTGAGCAAAGGATATGCAAATGTATTTGATTAGATAATGCCAAATAGTTGCCCCAAATTTTGTATTCATGCTTGCTCCTGACAATAGTTATGGCATTGCTTATTTTATCACACCCTCAGCCAGGATCGGCACCACCAATACATTACAAGATAACAATCAGATTTGGAAAAACTCTTCTACCGTTATTTACTTCTGTATTCCCTTAATCAATAGAGCAGTTGAGCCTGTTTGGGTGGATTTATTTGTCATTTGTACTTCTTGTCTGCATGGAGTCCTCAGCTCTTTTGGGACTCATTTGCTACGGCTTTTGATAAGTTGCATTTCTCTGAGTATGGGATATTAATATTCAGTCTGTCGTGAATGTTTCTGTCCCTAGTCTGCCACTTATCTTTGAATTTTTTTTAGTCTGGTTTTCATTGAAAGTTAATTTGTAATGTTTTATAACCAAACACATCCTTTCCTCCCTCCCTCCCTTCCCTCTCTGTCTCCCTTACCACCCTTTCCTCTCTGGGGGGTCTCATGTAGCCAAGGATAACCTTGAACTCTCTAGGAAGTTAAGGATGACCTTGAACGACTGAACCTCCTGCTTCCACTTCCAGAGAGCTGGGATTACAGGTGGGCACCCCCAAGCCAGGTTTATGTAGTGCTTAGGTTTGAACCCAGGTCCTTGTTCAGGCCAGGTAAACGCTCTACCAGCTGCACCACATTCCCAGCCTTTTTCTCCTTTCAATTTTGTGTACTCCCACCAGAAGATTACGAGTGTGATCCCTCATGTTTTCTTCCACTACTCCTTTGGTGTTTGTTTTTGTCTATTTTTATTATTTGGAGGTTTCGGGGGGCCTTGCACAGGCCCAGCCACTGAGCTACCACGTTAAGCCTTGCTTTTTAATTTTTTTACGCTTATGTCTTTAAGAGAGATCTGTTGTTTGTGATACTGGGACTATCTTGTTCTAATTTCTCTAAGTGGATTGGTCTGTTGTTTTCATTCTACATAGTTAAAGGAAGGAACACTGTTCCCTTGCTAATTTTGACATGCCAATTTTATCATGGACTGTGGACACACACACATGCTTAGGTTGGTTTCTGAGCTATCATTCGCCCATTCCTGGTGTCTGTATGGTGCTAGGCTCATATTTATATCATCCTTGTAAACTGGGGATCCTGCAAAGTCCCCAGGTTTCTGGGAGACAAAGTGATGAGTTACATTTAAGTTTCAGGAACTGCAGGGCGTATCACAGAGAGCAGAGAGAGGGTGGTGGACATGAAAGGGGGAAGTGTCGATGCTGAAACAGTCTTTGTTAAAAAATGTTACCTTGATATCTAATATGTTGCATGCTAATTAAATATGAAACAAAATGATTAATAAATAAAAAAGAAGCACCTCTACTTCCAAGCAGATAAAGCACACTGTTGGACGTAGTGCTTTTGTTAGGAGAAAATTTAGATTTCTCACACACTCAGGAAGAAATCATCACACTGTTTAGCTAAAATTCAAAGTCATAGAATCACTTCTAATGGGGCAGAATACCTTCAGGAAACTTAAATTCTTCTTGAGTCCCTTCATTTGCATTCACAGGCAGATAACACCCTCCTGGGGGAAGAGGGAGAGAGATCCCTGCCCAGAGGTTAGCATCCCCTCAGGTTGGACTCTGGAGCCTGTTCTGTGACTGTCTCAGGGAGGGAGCCCTTGCCTGTCTCCCCTTTCCCCTTAAATCTTCAGATCTTGCAGGGCAGTGGGAAACTTCCCTTTCTCCCAGCAGGAGAGTGGAGACAGCGTAGGTGTAAATCTCGGGCAGCTGATTGCTGGAGCCCACAAGCTCTGCCTTGTAAATAATTCACTTCCATGTTGGAAATCTGCATATGAGGATGAAATGTCATTTATAACTCATAGGATATTGGCTTGGCTGCGAACAGCTTTTCAATCCTGTCCACTCATTAAGTGCTGCTAAGGAAGAAAGAACATACACCATATGGGGATAAGCTTGCTATAGTAAACTCAGCTCTGGTCCAGGCTGCTTAGCAATACTCACTTGGGAAATAAGACTTGGGTGAGGCTTCATGGTCACTACCAGCCTGCCTGCTAGAGGGTTAGCTTGGCCTCAACTCATTATCCCGAGTGCTTCCTGGCCTCCTTTTCGCTGAACTCTGGGAATGAGCCAGAAATACTCTTGGCCATGGAGCCTTCACACTGTGATGTGAACGCTACAGTTGCAGAGAAAATATACAATGTCCAGTAGGGACTTATTTCCTCCAAGTGCTGGTATCCACATAGAGGACTTGTGCAGAGACAAGTTGGTCTTTGTAACGGGCCTCTTTTCTCTCCATATTAAATGTTGATTGGATATGGAAGAAATTCAACATCCAAATAGTTTTAAGTCTTAACCCAGGGTCTTTGGTAATTACCCTTTTTTTTATTTGCTCCAGTGTGCTTGTGCATGTGTCTGTGTGTGCATGTGTCTGTGTGTGCATGTGTATGTTTGCATGTGTATGTTTGTATGTGTGTGTGTACACGTGCACAGGAGCTCTCCAAGTAGGCTAGGTTGGCCCCAGTGAGCCCTAGGGGTCCCTCTGTCTCAGCCTTCCCAGTCCTGGGATTCCAAGTGCATGCTACCCTTCTAGCCTTACAAACAAACAAACAGACAAACAGACAAACAAGCCACAACAAACTATGGGTTCTGGGGATCTGTGTTTGCAAGAGAACACTCTATTGACTGAGAAGCCTTGTCAGCTTATTTGTTCAGGTTTTGACATGAAGACTATGAACATCTTCAGAAAAAGAAAGAGATAGAGGGTTCTGCTTTGTCTTCATTGCAACAGGCTGAAACAGATTGTGAAGCCCTCAGTGGGAAGACAGGAGGGGTTTTTACCTACAAAGGACAGAAAAATTAATATAACCTCTGACTTGATGACAAGCCTCTGAAAATATCCTGTAGTCCAACTATCTGGTCCACTGGAAGTTTAATTAGGCACAGCTGTACCACCCTATAGCTGAACTCAGATAGGCTGAGCTTCTGTGGCCTGTTGCCCTGGAGACTTCTTGCTAGGTAAACCTGGAAGACTTCTTGATGACATCTTTGTCTTACATTAGAAGATATCACCAGCATGAGGCAGCCTTGGAGTTCTGGGCTCTAGCTGATGCACACCTGTTCTGCCTCCTGGAGAGATCTGGTGATTGTAGTTGCCGAACACTGGGTTGGTCATCTTGCTCATCTGCATGGACAAGTGGTGATGTAGGATGTCTTCCATCCCAGTTTATTTCATTTCCACATGGGAGCCATGCGGCTGCTACCCAATGTCTATACTCTCGTAGCTGACTACAAATTGATTGCTCAATAAATGTTCCAGTGTCGTTTTGACACCACTGAGGTGATCATTTATCTCCTTCTCAAAATATGCTGCATTTACCCTTTTCCCAGTCTCCAGAGACCCCTCTTGACCTGTTGTAATTCCTTAATAACATCAGTCATGTAGAAAAGCACTGGCAGTGTGGGAGAAAGAGGAAGGTGGTGCTCATCTTCATAACCAAAAGGGATTAATTATTATTTTATAGTTATAACATCAGGCTTTTCAATCTTCATGGATAAGCATATATAGATAATGTACATATTCCATAATGTGTTTTGTTTAGATAGTACAAATACACCTTTCTGTATCTGAAATAATTAAAAAGAGAATCATAATTTTCATTGAGTTATCTAAAACAACAAAAATCCTTTAAAAGATTTATTTGTATTTTTAATTATATATGTATATATACATATACATATATGAATGAAGGTGCCTGAGGAGGCCAGAGTCTCCCAGAGCTGGAGTTCTAGGTGGTTATGAGCTGCCTGGCCTGGGTGCTGGGTACTGAATTCAGGTATTCTTGAAGAGGAGCAAGCCCTCTTAACCACCAGGCCGTGTTCCCAACCCCTAAAACAAGAGCTCTGACTTACAGGATTTTGAGTATTGTTAAATTAAAAGTAGATTGATAGAATACTCCAGGAAACAGAGTTCCAGATTATTCTGAGGACAGTAGATTGGAGTATTTCTCAGGTTCTCTTTTTAAAATGTAACAAGTCAAAGGTCTCTTGTAGAATGACACCAGTTTAAGAGCAGATTCCTTGATCAACAGAATAGAACTGAGGATCCCCAAACAAGTTTACACTCCTACAGTCTCCTGATTTTTGACAAAGAGGACAACAATCTATATTATAGAAAACATAGCATCTTCAACAAATGTCACTGGTCAAACTCATAGCTACATACACGTAGAATGATAAAACTCCATCCTTATCTCTTAACTTACACAATACTCAGCTCCAAATAGATAAAGGACACCAAAAAGGACCCCTAAATTGATAGAGGAGAAAGTAAGGAATATGTTTGAGTTTAATGGGTTCCTGATAACAAAGGCATTAAGACCAAGAATTAAAAAATGGGGTCTCATCATGTGGTAGTTTATACATTTTAATTGCAGCATTTGGGAGGCAGAGGCAGGTGGTATCTATGATTTCCAGGCCAGCTTGGTCTACTGAGTGAGTTTCAAGGCAGTCAAGGCTACACAAAGAAACCATGTCTTTAAAAAAAAAAGAATGAAACAAAGAAAGAAAGAAAAAGTAGGGTCTCATGAAATCAAATAGCTTCTGAAAGCAAAGGGGAGCTTCGCTCCAGTGATAGGACAGCCTGAAGAATGGGGAGTCTTTGTAAGATACACATGGCAGAGGACTAGTATCTAAAATTTTAAAACAAAACAAAACAAAAAACTACACATCAAGAAAATAAACAACAATTTGAAATGGGACCCAGAACCAAGGGGAGAGTTCTCAGAAGATGAAGTACAAATGGCTGAGAAACATTTTAAAAACCTGTTCAACTTAGGGAAAAGTAAAGTAAAACTACTTTGAATTTTACTTTACCTCAGTCAGAATGTCTAGGATCAAAAGGAATCAAATAAATAAACAAATAAACAAACAACAAAGAATAACCAAAGGACAGTATATGCTGGCATGGATGTGGGGAAGAGGAGCCCTTCGTCATGGTTGGTGGAAGAAGTGTAAACTGGAGTAGACACTATGGCAGTAAGAGTGGAGGCCCCTCAAAAGCTGAAAACGGATTTACCGTAACATCCAGGTGTATCACTCTTGGTTGATACCCAAAGGACTCCATATTCTATTGTAGCGCTACCTGTTCATCCATGTTGATTGTTGCTCAAGATTCACAATAGCCAGTAAATAGAAACAGCCTAGAAATCCATCAGGTGGTGAATGGATAATAAAATGTGGTCCATTTAGACAATGGAATGAATATTTAGTCATTAAGAAAAACAAAACTACGAATTTCCAGGTAAATGGGTGGAGCTGGTAACAATTACTCTGAATGAGGTAACCCATTCACAGAAAGACAAATGTCACACTTTCTCTCATTTGTGGATGTTAGCTTTGAATCTTCAGATATGTGTGTTTCATTTGGAACACCCACAGAGGTCAGGAAATTAGGAAGTGGCCATGGGGAGGGGAATTGAAGGGAGGGAAGACAGACTATACTCTGTTAAACAATAATGAAAGAGGGAGAGTTGAATGGGTTGTGAAATGGAAAGGCAGAGTAAAGAAGGAACTATGTGGAAGGATAAATAGTACTGAAGACCTTTAAGAAAACTTGTGGAACCCTGCCTGCTTCTGGAGAAGCTTCCTAAAATATGTATGAATAGGAAGAGTTGCAACAGGGTTACTCCACATGCTGGTTTGAATGATAATGGCCTCACAGGCTCATATGGTCAAATACTTGGTCCCAAGTTGGTGAAACTGTTTGAGAAGGATTAGAAGATGTGACCTTGTTGGAGGAGGTGTGTCACTGGGGGTGGGCTTTGAGGTTTCAAAAGACACACCATTTCCAATCTCTCTCTCTTTGTTCCTCCCCCCTCTCTCTCTCTCTCTCTCTCTCTCTCTCTCTCTCTCTCTCTCTGTGTGTGTATATGTGTGTGTGTGTTTCTCTCTCTGTCTCCCTCTGTCTTTGTCTCTCTCTGTCTCCCTCTGTCTTTGTCTCTCTCTCTCTCTCTCTCTCTCTCTCTCTCTCTCTCTCTGTCTGTCTCCCTCTGTCTGTCTGTCTGTCTGTCTCTCTCTCTTTGCCTCATGGGGTTATTCTTCAGGATGTGACCTTTCAGCTACTGCTTCAATGCCATGTCTGTCTGTCATGTTTCACACCACTGAAGCCATGAACTCTAACTCTCTGAAACAATAAGACCCAAATTTTATGTTTTCTTTTATAAATTGCCTTGGTCATAATGCTTTACCACAGCAATAGAAAAGTAACTAAGACACACTATAACAAGGCAACAATGCCCCCAACTAGCCACCACACAGTTATAAATAAAAGGCCCAGTGACAGAAATGAATTAACTTTTTTAGGGTTGTTGGCCAGTGAGATCCCATAGATCCCACACCTTACAAGCTATTGTCAGTACTCTTGGATACCCTCCAGAACTTGACAGTAAGACCCTATTGCTAAAGACATTATATATGTTAGTCAGAGACTACAGGTGAATCAAGTCGTAGTGACCTGGAAGCCTCGTCCCGACTGGTTAGCTTTCAGAGTGCTGGAAGGTACTGTGCACGCTTTGGGAAAAGAAACGTAACCACCACTCTTACTGATCTGGCTAGTTTTATGTCTCCTTTGCACAAGCTAAAGTCATTTTGGAAGAGGAAACCTCAATTGAGAAAATACTCCTACCAGATTGGCCAAATTTGTAGTACATTTTTAAAATTAGTGATAGACGGGAGAGCCCCGCTCACTACGGGCCGTGCCACCCCTGGGTGGTAGTCCCAGTTCTGTAAGAAAGCAGGTTGAGCAAGCCATGGGGAGCAGTCCAGTAGGCAGCATTCCTCTGTGGCCTCTGCATCAGCTCTTGCCTCTAGGTTCCTGCCCTGTTTGAGTTCCTGCCTTGGTTTCTTAAACAGGCTGTGGCCCAGGATAGATAACCTAAATAAACCCTTCCTCCTTAAGCTGTTTTCGGTCATGATGTTTTGTCACGGAAATAGGAACTCTAAGTAAGACACTTGCCTAGCTGTGAGCTCTGAAAGCTACACTAATGACTGGCCTGGCAAGATATGCCCACTGGTACAATAATGACACTAATGTCATAGGAGTGACCAACCACTTTCTGATTGAGCTTAAGGCCACTAAAAATTGAATCCCATTACAGGCACTGTTATTGGGGTCAAGAACCTGTGACTGGATGGGTCATGGGCCCTGGGGGAGTCTACTCTTATTGTTTTACTAGATGAGCACAGTATTGAACCAGCTCTTAATGCCTTGCTGTTACACCCATAGATCAGGGCATCCCCTAATCCTCCTCAGAGAAGCTTCTTTTTGCAGAGGGTGGTTAACACAGAGACTCACAGCTGGTGGAGGTGCTGAGAGTGAAAGACTGGAATGTTCAGCCGTGAAGGGGACTCTCCATCACACCCTCTCCTCTCCAGGATCAGGACTCGTCCTGGAAGGAAGGACAGAGGTGCCTACCAGAAGATGGTGTTTTCTAAACATAGTAGGGCAGTTGCACATATGAGTCAGCAGTCATGACAGCATCCACAAGACCTGTGCTAACTCAAGCCAGAAGAAAATCTCACAAGGAACAAGAGATTAAGTCTCATCCCTCGCTAAGGAGCTCTTGACAATTGATGGAGAGTGAGAATTGATCTCTTTAAAGGTGTCACCCTGGTAGGTTGACCACACTCCAGTGAAAGGCCACACAAGAATGTATGAACAGCACAAACTAGACTTTCTGGGTTAGGAAAAAAGGACACAAAGTTGAGAGGGTAGGGAAGCAGGATGGATTTGGAAGTAGCTAGAGGAGAGGATGAATATGATCAATCCATTGTATGAAATTCTCGAAGAACTAACACAAAATGAGGACCCCCCACATTCCTCAATAATAACTGGTTAAGGGTATTGTTAGTGGGAGAAGCCATGTTTCACAGGAAGAGAAAAAGACACAGGTAGAGAAGCAGACATGACATCCCCATATGAGTATCCCTAAGAATTCTCTGGTTAATAGTGCTTCAAGAATTGGAAAAATAAGTGGGGTGGTGGTGGTGGCGGCGGCGGCGGCGGCGGCGGCGGCGGCGGCGCACGCCTTTAATCCCAGCACTTGGGAGGCAGAGGCAGGCAACTCTCTGTATGAGGCTAACTGGTCAACATATCGAGTTCAAGGACAGCCAGGGTTTCTCTGTGTAGACAAACAAAAAGCACAAAATGAAAAACAAACAAACAAAAAGAAAAATAAGCCCAAATGATTTCTTTAAAAGAAATTGATAAGGGCAAAATTCAGGATGGTTCTCTTGTGATTCAGGTGTCTACTTTAGGATCAATGGGAACCTACTGGTTCTGAGAGGAGCTGGATCAACCTCCTCACCAGGGAATCAGGTTGAGATAGGATGCACTCAGCAACTCCTCCCTCTCAGCAAGCTGCTCCCTTGCTGCACATTAGCATTTTAATAGTCTACCTGCTAATAGGCTTCTGGCCTTGAGACACTCAAGTATTGAGGCAAAAGGAGAAAGATATGATTTCTAATGCAGCAGAAGTCTCAATTCCAGTTACGAAGGGGTGGAATTGGTGGGTTTAATTATTGTTGAAATATATGCAGTCGCTTCTGAACTATCAAGGCAGGCTCTGACTCTCTTTAAATTCCAAATTGTCTTTAGCACACAACTTTGGTTATGAGAGTGTTACTCTGTGCACCATTCACAGATGAGTAAGACTTGTAAAAAATTCAATTAAAATAAAATATACTTAAGTAAGATCTGTAGGGTTTGATTCAGTCACACTTTAATGTTATGGAAGTGTCTTCAAGGAGGATTTGTATGGATGGAAGCCTAGGAGGGCTTTATACTAGGCTGAGGGGAACATGATTAAAGACAGTTGCTGGAGTTCTAGGTCTAATTTATTCTTTCATTTACGTTGCCCTATGTTTGTGATAAGCGGGTTGTTTGGGGGCTGTTATCCAGGGATTAGTGAAAGTAAAATTGAGTTGGAGATTATGGAGCAGAAAGGGATATTGAACTCTAATTCTAGGACCTCCTGGCTGTTGCTCTCCAGGACCTGCCCGTTCTGTACAGTACACCATCAGTAGCCGCAACATGCTACAGGATGATTAGGAGAAAACTCAAGAAGCATCTTAGAATGTGTCCTAAGAGCAGGCACAATGTTCATTCCACCCCTGTGGTTTCTGATGTAGGAACTGTCTGTGGGTTCTTAGGCTCTTCTATAGAAGCTGGCCTTGGAGAGTCTCTTGCTCTGCCTATGTTGAGCATGAAGCAATTTTTTTTTCTGAAAATGTGACTGACTTGAGTAAAATAAAAAGTCTGCCTCTCCCCAAACCACCAACACACAAGCAAAAAAAAAAAAATAACATTAGGTTCCAGGGAGAACCTTCAAAAACATTACCTAGTCACTGAAGAACATGTAGAGTCGCTAATGTACAAGTGCTGTAGCATTGTGTGATGGTAGAGCCCAAGAGGGTTGAGAGGTGAGCAGCTAGCTTTTACGTAAACTTGACATGGCCTAGAGTCATTTCAACTGAGAAAATGCCCCTGCCAAACTGGCCTGCAGGCAAGCCTGTGGTACATTTTTTAAAATTAGTGATTGATGTGGGAGGACCCATCTCACTGTGCATGGTGCCACCCCCGGGCAGGTAGTCTTGATGTGTATTAAAAAAAAAACAGGCTGAGGAAGTTATGAGAAGAAAGCCAGTAATCCACACTCCTCCCTGACCTCTGCATCAGCTCCTGATTCCAGGTCCCTTCCCCGACTTCCCTCAGCAATGGACTGTTATGTGGAAATGTAAGACAAATAAACCATTTTCCCCAAAGCTGCTTTTGGTCATGGTGTTTATCACAGCAAGAGAAACTAAACTAAGAAGAGGCTGTCTTCCAGAAAGGAGATTTCATTAACTTGGGAAATGGCAGGCGAAACATCACGGACAGTGACGACAGCAGCATCTGGGGACTCCCTTCTGGGGTTCTGAGGCGCTGGCTGTGTTCAGACAACCAACCGTGAGACCTGGCTCTGCGGGCGGGACTGAGGTGGTGATGGGGCGGCAGCACTGCGATGTGGGGTCTCTGCGGTCTACGGGACGGCCAGCTAGCTCTCTGGCATGAGTTGACGAGGAGGGAGAGATCACACAGCTCTCTTCCTGTTTTACTCTCTTCCATGTGGAGCCGGGGTTGCCTGGCTCCGTCTTTGGGCCTGGGGAAGAACATTTTGGTGATCATGGTGGTGGGAATGTATGGCGGGGCAGAGGTTGCTCACCTCATGGTGGCCAGGGCCAGGAAGGAGACAGGGATGTAGGAATGTAGCGGGGAGGGGGGAGGAGGAAGGAGAAGGAAGCAGAGGGGAAGGCTACAGAGGAGAAAACAGAGAGAGGAAGATGGAGGAAAAGGTGGAAGGGGCAGAGTAGAGAGGAGTGAAGTGGGGGGAAGGCTGGGAACAAGAAATACTGCTTTGGTTTACTTCCTGTTGCTGTGATAAACGCCATGACCCGAAACACCGTGTGAAATAGACCAAAAGGTTTCTTTCAGCTTACACTTCTAGATCAGAGTGTCACTGTGGGAAGTCAGGGCAGGAAGTGAGAAAGAAGCCATGCCGCAACACTACGTACTGCCTCGCTCACTGGCTTGTGCCTGTTTAGCTATCGAACACAGCACAAGCCCACCTGCTTAGGGATAGTGCCGTCCATAGTGGGCTAGGCTCGCCCACGTTCAATGAAAACAAGCTCTCACAGAGTGGCCAAGGCCAATCTGAGCAAGGTAATGTGTAACTGAGATTGCTGCTTCTTCCCACGTGACTCGAGGTTGTTAAAGTGGATGATAAAACATAACCAGGACATTGGATCTCTGTGAGTTCGAGGCCAGTCCAGTCTGAAGATCGAGGTCCAGGACAGGCTCCAAAGCTACACAGAGAAACCCTGTCTCGAAAAACAAACAAACAAACAAACAAACAAACAAACAAACAAACGGTAACCAGGACACACATCCTTCACAGGCATGCTCTCATTCCTCCAGCTAGGCCCACCTCCCAACATCCCATTCAGCTGAAAACTTACCATGGGTAATTCTACCCTTTTTCAGCACCTGTGGGATCCAGTCACCTCTCAGTAGCCACCATCAGGGATCCAAGCCCTTAGTACGTGAGCCTGTGGAGAGACATTTCATATCCAAACCATAACTCCTAGGGATATAGCCAAGAGACATGCAAGCAGAATCTTATTCTAGAACCTGTACACACACATCAGGAGCAGCCACACTCTTTGTGACTGTCAAAGGGTGCCAGTGACTCCAATGTCACTTAGCTGATGATGGGACAGTCTGTCCTTGACCTGGAATAGATGCCAGCCACAGAGAGGAATGGAAGTGCTGATGTAAGGTGTGCAAAGAAGAATCTCAAAAAAACAAACCAAAACAACAACAACAACAACAACAACAACAACAACAACAAAAACCAGGAAAACACTGTGCTGAGTGTGAGCCGGCTGCGTGTGGTCAGATGTATGACTCAGTTTATATGAAATGTCCTGAGCAAGTTAAGTCACAGGGCACAGAAGAGTAGCTTTTGGGACTGGGAGAGTGATAATAAGGAAGAGATGACCAAGGGGCACAGGTTCCCTCACAGGGCAATGCAGTCATCCTAAAATTACATAGAGTAACGGTTACTCCTCTTTGAGGCTATTTTAAGAACCACTGAATTAAATGCTTCAGGGTAAATTTTATGGTGCATAAATTATACCTCAATCTGTTATTAAAAAAACAATTTGGCCTTTATTTTATTAAAATAGTGCTAAAGATTTAAAAAGTCCAAGTTTGGGCTGGACGGTGGTAGCGCACGCCTTTAATCCCAACACTCGGGAGGCAGAGCCAGGTGGATCTCTGTGAGTTCGAGGCCAGCCTAGCCTACAACAGAGCGAGATCCAGGACAGGCTCCAAAACTAAGAGAAACCTTGTCTCGAAAAACAAAAAACAAACAAACAAAACAAAACAAAACAAAAAAAGTCCAAGTTCACATCAGTTGAACTCAATATGTTTTGCTGTGATATCAGATACATCAAAAAAAAAAATGTGCCCAATGCCAGTTTTTCACAAATTTCAGAATATTGAGCGCACACCCCTTAGGAACTTCTCAGAACTACCATTTGTACATCACAGCACTTGCAGAGTATTCAAGGTTGAGCGACCTGTTTCCAAGGCCCCTGTCACCACAGAGCATATGGGGTGATTCCCTGGACTCTACAGAAGTCAGTGAGATGCTGTTCTTGACTCCAAGAGCAAAAGGCAGGGAAACATGGCAGGTGCTGCTTCCCAATCAGCTGATTGGAGACAGTTTCCTCTTCTCATTCTACCGCCTAGTTCCCGCCTTTGCCTTTCCTCTCTTTTTCTTTTTCTTTTTTCCCTTTTCTAACCCTTCCGGGGGTATTGATTGAATGAAGTCTGACTCAAGTTCCAGGCTTTTCCCACAAAGGTAGCAACATGAAACGTAATCTCTGACCATGCAAGTGTGGGTTTTCACCATGTAGATTCTCATCGCTTGGGCCTCCCAGGCAGACTGTCAGAAACACATCATGACCCCTTGCCATGATGCTGCTTCTTCAGGTTCAAGGCAGAACATCATCCCTGACGATCATGACTCATTATTAAGAGTCACTGTTCATGCTGGCGCTCAGAGGTCTACCAGCCCACTGGAGTGTGTTAGTCTAGGAAGTCTATTTCTTAGAGACAGGGTGGATGAGGCTCATGCAATGCTTAGCATCTGGGTGGGAAGCACTGGTGTCAGAGGGGGGGTCCCCGGAGGCAGCTCTCCTGCCTGTAGTTCTTCAGATAAGGCCACGACCCCACACTTCTGACCTCTCTTTGGTAGCACTTGAGTTTCCAACAGGATAAAGATAGAAGAGGTCCAGAGAGTGTGTTTAATGTAGAAAACATGGAATGTCTCCACATCCCTGGACCCCTGAGGTGAGGGCTGGCCTCTTTCATATCACTGAAGAGAAAGCCAGTCTCACTCTTTGTTGTCCCCAGGCCTGATACTGACCTGGCACGGACCACTTCCCTGAGATGATGGAGAGGTGGCAAAGCCTTGTCTCAGTGGCTCTCTTGCCCATCTCTTCTCAAGATCCAGGCTGCATCACAGAAGGCCAGGGAATGACACTAACACCACACACCAAGGCTTGGCCCCAAAACTTTCTGGTTTACCTCAGTTTCTGCTGACTCGAATATTGATTACTGAAATTCATAGTGTTACAGGGACTTCACGACTCTTACAACCATTCCACACAAAATCACAAAACCAGCCTTAAAGCTTTCTGTGAGGACGAGGCACATTTTGTTTAGGACTGGAGAATTTAAGTCCTGAAAATGTTGAAAGATGGGTGGGGATGTTACTCAGGGGTAAACGATTTACTGTGCACAAATGAGGGTTGGTGTTCAGATCTTGAGCATCCACGTAAGTGTCCAGTGGGTTTGGTGGCATGCCTGTAATTCCAGAACCAAGAAGGCAGAGATGGAATACCCAGGCAAGCTGGCTAGCTAGACTTGCAGTATCACCAAGCCCTGGGTTCAAGTAAGAGACCCTGCCTCACTATATAAGGCAGAAGGCAGCTGAGGAAGACTCCAATGTCAACCACTGGTCACAATGTAGACAAGCACATGCTCATATATACCTCCCCCATATGCATGCCCACATATATGAAAACACACACAGACACAGACAGACAGACAGACACACACACACACACACACACACACACACACACACACACACACGAGATAGCAAGGTAGCAGGTAGCAAAGAGAATGACAGGAAGTGGATGATGTTAGGCTTCTCCCTTTGTCTCCTCTTCATGTCTGGAGCTCTGGTGGAAACCCTTGTGAGCACAAAGGTCCACAGTGGGCATCTATTTATTTGGCAGTTAATGGTGTAGAAGGGGACTTCTAGGATTTCATCTCATAACATCCCACTTGCTAATATATGATTGTGTTATGAACTTCCCTGTGAGAAGCTGTTGATCACTCTGACATATGTGCAAATGGCAAGTTCACACAGAGGTGTCAGTTACCAGGACAGAAATGTTCAGCAATGGGCGCTTTTCAGCCTCTGCCCTTCCAGGGAGGAGAGCAGCATGACTCTTGGAGGGCAGATAGCACTCCCTATGATGGTTGCTTTGTAGGTCTGGCTGCTGCATGGAAGGTTGGACCCCATGCCTCTGTGAGAGAGGATCACTGCATAGGTGGACATTGGCCTCATGGACATCTGTATCAATGTGGTGTCTGAAGGGAGGACTCAGGCTACTCACTGACCTGTGTTCTGTAACTGGAAAAGTAGGCATCGTCATCTCCACAATGGAGACAACTCTTCCTTGCAGAGTATCAGCTGTGGAGACTTCCTCAGGCAGGGCAGGGGAGCCAATAGCTCTAGATTGACATTTGAGTTAGGTTTGTGTAGTGTGGGTGTGTGGTGATATTTTATTTGTGCTAAAATGTGGTGATATTTTATTTGTATGTTAATAAATAAAGTTTGCCTGGAGATCAGAGGAAATAGCAAGCTGTTTTAAGTAAATACAAAAGTCAGGCAGTGGTAGCACATGCCCTTAATCTGATCACTTAGCAGGCAGGGTCTCTGTGTGTTCAAGGCCATACTAGGGAACAGCACCCAGCCTGGTGACACACACCTTTAATCTTAGTACCAACCATAGAGACCTGGAGGTCTGTACAGACAGGCAGTGACAAGGAAGTGAGGTAGCTGGGCTAAGAGTCAATGAGAGGGCAGAACAGCAAGGCAATAAAGACTCAGGTAGACAGGAAGTAGCTCACTTTTGGGAGATGCAGAGCTGGTGAGGTAAGGTTGGTTGGAGGCTCTCACTATTTCCCTGACCTCTCAGGCTTTCACCCCCTATATTTGGCTCTGTGTTTTTTGTTTAATAAGACCGTTTAGACATTCGTCTACATGGGTGGGTGAGGAACAGCCTTGCTGGGAGAGAGAGCCAGAGAGGGCTCAGTTAGAACACACCAAAGCAGGAAACTCATTGGTCTGACCAGGGGCTAGAGAAATGCAAAACCCATGGAGCTGGGCTGGGGTGGGTGAGCTCCTTCCTCCTACGGTGCCTCCTGTCACCAACCAGCCTTTCCTTCTGCCATCAACCATCTTCTTCAAGTAATTTGTCCCAGTTGGTATGAGCTATTCCGTGGGGAGGAGGAGGCGGCACTGTTGGAGCTGCTGGTTCATGTGGTGTTAGCAGCAGTGACTGTGGAGACACCCTCTCAGGGACAGTGACACCAGGGAGTCAAATGATGCTGTGATAGCCAGCAGCTCTGTCTTCTTGCAGCTCTTCTCTGAATGGCCATCCTTGAAGGGTCTGAACATTGTGTTTCAGCCCCCGATGGAAGCTGTGCAAGCGGAGAGAGCCCCGAGGTTTACCGTGTAGTTTTGCAGCTCAGGCCACTCTGTGGGAAGGCAAACCCACAGGCTAATAGCCCAGGCTGTGGGTCTGAAGGCAACACACGCCTGTGAACTTTAAAATAAGCTTTGTCCCCTTGCATGAAAATAAGTTCTGTTCTACACGCTTTCACAGAAAAGGAAGAATCTGAATTTGGGGCTCTAGACAAAACTGCAGAAGTCTGTTTCCTTGGGAGAATTCGGAGTGAGTTTTCTTAAGCCCAACAGGAATGTTCACAGGAACCTGTTTTTTCTTTGACTAGACTTCAAGTCCTGGTGTCACCAAGGGCCCACCATATGACCTTAGGAAGCTGACCTCTGTGTGCTTCTGTGTTCTTTCCGACATCATGGGCAGACTGCTAGGTGGTCAGAGTGAAGCCACTCTCTGTGAACTCTCACTATGAGAGGAATACTGGCGGCTGCGAGGAGGTGGCTGTTTCTCAGGGTCCTTTAAGCCTCGTCCTCTAGGGACTAAGGATGGAAGTGCATTCTAATTCCAAACAGCTTTATGAACCAACTGGAGCCGACGAACTACGTAAAGGTGATCTAAAGTTCAGTGGCTTTTCGGATATTTAATTTCAAACAAGCGGGAATAGCACCGAAACATCTGTCTCACCACGTTCAGTGCATCTGCTGAAACCTTAAACCACAGAGTGTGTTAAGCCAGGCTTGCTCTCCAGCAGCAAGAATTTGGCAACACAACATTGGCATGCTGAGCCACAATGCATCAGGTGGTGGGTACTGTGGTTTGAATGTGAAATGTCTTGATAGGCTTACGTGTTTGAACTCTTGGTCCCCAGCCATAAGGCTGTTTGGGATGCCTGTGGAGCCTTGCTGGAGGAAGTGGGTCACCGGGGACATGCCTTGACTCTCTGTTAAGTCAGTCTGCCTCCCGACTCTGAGCTGCCTCAGGCTCCTAGCGACATACCTTCCTTGCCATGATGGGCTGTGTCCCCTCAGACTGTGAGCCAAACAAAGCCTCCCCCAGTAAGTTGCTGTTTGACAGGGTTTTGTTCACAAAAAAAGTGAGAAAAGTAACTAATACATTAGAAACCCAGATCAGTTTGGGGATTGTCTTGGGTGTCTCTTATCCATTTGAGCGCCTGCCTTCCTGCCCTCCACCCTCTTCTGCCTCTTGCCCTTTCTCCATCTGTCCAGGTTAAACTAGCCTCCTCTCTGTCAGCATTGTCCTCTTCTGCTCTCAGGTGAAGCCTTTGAGACAAGACAAGGACATGGATAACTTATGAGAAGCATGTCACTCACCAGAGAACAGGACATTAAACAGTGCTTGTTGTGGTTAGAAAAGCACTCCAACCATATGCAGGTGTTTAAAAATGCCATTTGTTCATTTTTATCATGTCACACTGCAATTTTCCCATGTCAGTCAGGCTCCTCCCATGCCTATTATGAAGCACATAAACGAACAACCTCACAATTTATCGACCGAGGAACATGGCTAATTATGAGAGTGGCCTCTTCTCAGTCTTACTGAATTAACCCCGCTTTCTCTGCGGGCCGTGTCTCTAGTTCCTAGGCAGAAGGGCGCTCTTGCCGCTGCACCGACAGGGCCTCTCCCTGCTCTCGATAAGCCCCGGTGACAGCCCAAAGGGTCTTGTTTTCCTCTCTGCTTTTCACTCCTTCACAATGAAGAGAAACTCCATTTGTCTTCCATGGAGAACGCTCCTCTTGTGTCTGTCATGGACTTCTCAAGCACAGGGCTGTGTCCAGTCTGGGATGAGGAGGACAGTTCTCAGCATGCGTGAGTGACTGAGCAGCGTGGCCTTCCCTCAGCCTGCGGCCAGCTGGTGCACTGGCTTCCATGGAACAGATCAGCAGGGATGAGGGAGCAAGAAGGAAGACATCTTCTAATTTAGAGCTTCAACCCATCATGTTCTGTAACCTTTTTTTCCCCCCTGCTTGAAGCGTCCAGGGTTCCACCTGAATCTCAGCCCTCGGTACTGCTTGGTACAGCCTGTGACCACAGTGCCCATGCAGCGGTCACTCCACTAAGCATTGTCTGGTGTCCGCTGGGACAGTTTTGTGCTCACACATCCCTCAGACCTTTAAGTGGTAACAATGGGAAATCACCAGCTGTGGCCTATGTATCAGCCCCAAACCTTCTCTGCAGTCAGAGTGAAGCCCTGTTGCCGCCGAACAGCCTCACTGGCAACTGTCTTGATGTCTGTTCCAGTTTGTTCTTTGGTTCCAGGAGTCCTTGTGACAATCCAGGTGTCACGTGTAAATCCCCACTGAAGCCCCGCCTCTTCTGAGAAAGCTTTCTTGGTTTCCCAGAGGCTTCTGGCTTCCGTGGTCCACAACTGACTGAGTTCTTAGCTCTGAGCCTGGTGAGCCAAGGACCTTGCTGTCTTCATGGAGGGTCTCTCACTTACTGTGTGAATTCCCTTCCCTCTGGGGAACCTTGGAAAATGGTTTATTTCATCCTGACAGGCACAGAACAGAAGCTGGTCCAAAAAGGGCCCCGTTCCCCAGTAGGGATTTCTCAGCGATATCTCTGCAAAACTCTTTCTGGATTTAGGTGAGTCTTCAATATGAAGTTAGAATTCAGAGGTCACATGGAAGATCTGCAGGAGGGGACTCCTTGGGCATAACTTTTTAGTGATACTTCTCTTAATTTCCTGTTTATCATTTTGCTATGTTTAAGTCTTAAACAGGGATACATTTTTGACAGGTTCTTTGAGGATAAAAGAAACACATAAATTTAAGAATTTCTGTGGCTAAAATGTAAGTTAATAAAATTAGCTCAAGAGCAATTATGATAACCTAAGTATCATGTAGTTAAATATAATTTGCATAATCCCAGGATAGAACATATTTAAGCTTTCAGAAAAAAAACCCAATAAAATCAGCATTTATTGTTTTATTTTTTGATTGCTTTTGAAAAATTATATTGATATTGCTTTGTATGAATAGGTCTCCTTGAGTAAATTATGATCAAAATTCAAAGCCATCATAAATTAAATGTGTTTTTTTCCCCCGCTTTGGTATACAAGACTTTCCATTAAGCTAGCCCCATATAATATACCTTGGATGTGTTCAAGAAAGCCCTGTAAATTATAGTAAGTATTTAAAATGGTAAGTAGACATTGGAAAAGGCCACATTAGGATTAATGAATGAAGGGGCCGATACTGAAAATGCACTTGTAAATAAATAACACGAAAAGGAAAGATGGCACATTGTTAGGTTAGAGTTACAAGTAGAGCAAGACAGTAAATCGCAGAGTGGCGGCAGAGGGTCCGCCATGGGACTTCAGTGGCACGGTAGGAGTTCTAATCGCTTTCTAGTCCAAACTTCCCATCTTCATTGGTCTGGGTTCACCTCGAGACTTTGCCCTTGTGCCTTCTCTTCAGATCGAAGAAGGACCTGAGCTTTCTGTCCTCATCTGTGAGGTCCCTTCTTGCCCTCATCCATGAAGTAGCTGGGAAAGTGGTAGGGAGAGCTGGCTTGATGGGAAGGTGTTATCTTTTCTCTTAGTACTCCAGCACTCAATGATCTAGTGATGGAAGCTGATGTCGGGAGTCATGTGACTTGGGGCAAAGTGAGACATCGGACAAGAAATGGGTACATAAGAGCAGTGTGCTCTGGCCACATGAGCTCCTTTGTCCAAAGACTTGGGGGGCAGTGAGCTGTGCTTTGTGGAGAGTGTGGAAGTAGGACTGTTAGTGAGAAATTGTGGCTTGATGAAATTGAGTGGAAACACTCGGAATAGTATCTTGAGTGTTTTTAGAGTTATTTCACAGAGTTTAATTAAAACTCTCCTTTTATGTCAACTCACAGTTAAATAAGATCAGGTTTCCTATAAATGTATAAGCACATGCTAAATGATGAGGAGAGAGAGTCCTTCCTAGATGTTCATTTTCTCTAGTGTCCAGGGGACTGTACTTCAATTATGTGATTTGCAATATCTGTTAGATTTTCCACCCACTAAAGAAGATGACTTTAAGTTAAGCCACTAGAGATACACGTTCAGAAGGTCTGCTGAGATACATCATTCAGGCAAGTGAGAATAATGAGTGTAGGAAGAAAGGCTACATTCTCTATCATAGGAAGAGTAACAACGCTGAGGGAAAGTTCACAATATTCTGTGACAACCTGAGAGAGAAACAGTGCTCTGAAGAAGTCATGGGCATTTGTAGATCAAAACAATGCTTAAGGTCCCTTATCTGGAAAGATGGAGAAGACAGACGCAGTGTGAAATCTGGACAAACTATAAAAACTAATTCTGCAGGTGCTGGACAATGCAGACAGGCAGGCAGATCTGGAGAAGAGTGGACACCCAAGGGAGGGGTGAGCACTGGGGGCCACCTGCATCTGCTTGTTTGTGCTCTTGAATGAGGACGCTTCCAGATCTACAGATTGTATTGTGTGGACAGAAGCCGAGGAGAAACATGTACCCTCACTGGCTTATCAGTGAGCATCTTCGGGGTTAGCAGAGGTGAGAAAGTGAAAGGGAATTTTGAAAATTAAGGGTACAGAAAAGGTAGCCCCTATAAGAGTGTATAAACCTCTCCATGATTAGGGTTCACTACCGTGGTACATACACAAGGAGATCCAAGTTTCCCACTGAAAGGCAAAATGTGCAAGACAGAGACTAATAGGTATCCATTGCTGCCTATGAGCGGACATGGATTTTGGAGTTCAAGTGCAGTTAGTTTGTGTTGACTGTCTGCTAAAGAAAGGATCAATGTATTTCAAAGGAACATATAGGCATCCACAGACTGTAGTCTAATAAAAATACATGTATGAAATCCTCAAGAATAAAGAACAACCATAATTTAAAAAATTTAATGTTACTTGCAGAAGAATTTGTGGACCTCATCAGAATGCATAAAATTTGAATTGAGTCATGATAGAGTGGCACCCAATACAGACCAGATGTTAGCTCTAGCAGCCAAGGATCTGAAAATAACATTTATAAATGTTCAAGGATTTAAAGGAAAATATAATAAGTGGGCAGGCCAGGAATCTCAGCATGGAAACCAAAAGTATAAAATGAAGAGGGAACTCTAGAACAAGCATGTGCAATACTGAAATAAGACAAATGTCTGAATTCGCAAAATATAATGATAAGGTGAGGAAATGGGCAATGGTAGCTGATTTCAGGGTTTGAAAGTTACCAGAACAGCTGTGTGGTCAGTCTTAAAATGTCTCCCACCAATCAGTTACCGATTACAGATGGAAACACAAAACTTCACAGTTCAGAATGCCATGGTACTCCATTTTGATAAAAGATCAATCCAGACTGGTTGACATTGGGAGAGCGATATTCTTTGGCTGTCTACCGGTTGCAATGTGTTCACACTCTTCTGTGGAATCCCTGCAGAAAGGTGTCCCCAGGAGCTGATTGTGTGGGTGTCGCCAGCCTCTAGTGCAGGGGCATCTGTAGTGAAAGTGGACTGTGGACTTCTGAATGGAAACAGAAAACAGACAGAGGCAGAGCCCCTGTTCTGAAAAAGGAGGCCCGGCAGACCTAGCAGCTAAGTGATTGGGGTCAATAGCTGGTTCCTAAGGAAACAGCAGGAGTTGAAACGTCATTATCAGGGCAAGGGTGGGAGTTGAAAGGACATTATCAGGGCAAGTGACAGTTTAAACCCCGACTGTGGTGCAGAAATCATAGGGCATCATCATTGAATGCTCTGAGTGTGATAACCGCACAGCAAATGCACAAGGAAAGGTCCTGGTGCTCTGTGACCAGGCTCCATGCTTAATGGTAAAGAGACCCCAGGCCGCCAGGTTACTCGCAAATGGTTCAGAAAAAACATGTCTCCCCTTCTCTCTGTCCCTTGTCTCCATCTGTCACTAAGTGGAAATTGGTGAATCTGGAGAAATAACACACAGAAGTTGTGTTTGTCTTAGCAATTCTCTACCCCTTCGAAGACATTTTAAAGTAAGAATGCTGTAAATAAATAAATAATCCATTTTACTTGAGCCGTTCCATTACCAAACCAGTGACTTCCCGGTTCTTCTTGTTGTATCATGTTGCGGCCCTCTCTTTCTTTGCTAATGCGTCTTCATTCAGCATAACAATCTCTTGGCCTGTCAAAATACTGCTCATACTTTTAAAAATATTTTTTATTCTCTTGTCCTTCGTATCCTCTTTGTCTCCCATCCCATTAACCAGACTTTCTTAGAATTTGTTGAATGAATAAATTTTAAACTACCTTAAAATAAACTGGAATCTATTCCAAACCATCCTAAAATATTTTGATACGCCAAAACCAAAAAGTTTTATGTGCATTGTCAAAGGATAAATGCTAATTTTGTGTGTGTGTGTGTGTGTGTGTGTGTGTGTGTGTAAACATATGTTCCTGCAGTTCTAAGCATGTGTTTATGTGTCCATGTGTATGTGGAGGCCAGAGGTTGTCATCAGTATCTTTCTCTACTGTGACCCATGTCATTTGAGACATGGTCTCTCAATGACCCTAGTGAGGACTGATTTGGCTAGAACGGCTAGAAGGTGAATGTAGGGGATCTGCTTGTCTCTGCTCCCGTGACACTGGGGTTACAGCCCAGCGCTGCTCATGGCTTTCGTGTTAAGTTCTTTCTCCTCATCTTTCCCACCTTCTTCAGTCTTTTCTGCATCTAGAGTGCCATGGGGCTACATTTTGATGAGATGTGAAGGGGCATCGATGTGTTGGAAGCATGCTTGGTCATTTTGCTGCTGTTAGCAGTACCTGCAGTGCTCTCTGTGGTCAACACGGTGACGGGCAGGGAATGAGCTGTGCGCACTAGAGAATGAGCTGTGCGCACTAGACGGTGACGGGCAGGGAATGAGCTGTGCGCACTAGAGAATGAGCTGTGCGCACTAGAGAATGAGCTGTGCGCACTAGAGAATGAGCTGTGCGCACTAGAGAATGAGCTGTGCGCACTAGAGATGCTTGTGAGTCTTTGAGACGGTCACTCTTCTTGAGGTCACAGAGGTGGCACAATGTAGATCATATTTACCAAACAGTTTTTTACATGCGTAGGCACTCTGGATAAGAAGGAAGACAACATAAAATGCTTCTCACCTCCATCCTCATGGGACTTGTCCTTGAGTTTCAATCCCTAGCACCCACATAGTAAAAATCCAAGTGTGGCCACATGTGCCTATTACCTAATGTTGTAGGAGGCAGAGACAGGAAGATCACCGGGCTGGCTGGAGTCCAGCCTGACTACAGGGTCAGTGAAAGACCTTGGCTCAAAGAAATAAGAAAGAGCATGACAGAGCAATACACCTAACATCCTCCTCTGGCTTCTGTGTGCAAGTAGTTGCACACATGCATGCATGCACCTCACACACACACTACACACTCACATACACTCATACACACACACACTACACACACTCACAGACACACACTCTACATACCACACACACACGCACACATACACACCCCACACACATGCACACACCACACACACATACTACATACACCACATACACTCCACACAAACTCAGACATACATGCACACACAGCACACACACTCAGGCACACATGTACAGACACCACACACACACACACACACACACACACACACACACACACGCACACATACAACACATACCACAGACACACAAACACACACCACACACACACAGGCACACAGACCACACACATGGACACACATACACTCACACACACCATGAAAACAAAAAGGCCATGCAGCTCTGGAATTGGTATGGAGGTCAACTTGTGGGTACCCCAATGAGGGGGTGGGGGTGGGGAATGAAAAGCTGGTGGCAAGGTAGGCTCACTCTGAACGCACCGGGTTTTGCCTTAGAGGTGACAGGAAGCACTTGGGGCTTCTGAACAGAGACCTGGCCTGGACTGCGTCATGCTGGGCTCCAACCAAGCACTACAGATACTAAAGGAAAGTTCACAGCAGGAACAGGAGGAAGTTCAGCCAGGAAAGAGGCATGGAATACGTCGGCAGAAAAGGAGGTAAATTTCAGAAAGGCCAGGAAAGTGATGCTGGAGTTAAACCCTGAAAGCAGGGGCTGGGGTGATGGCTCTGCAGACGGAACCGCTTGCTGCGCAACAATGAGCACCCGAGTTAAAATCCCTAGTACCCCCGCACCGAGAATCCAAACGTGGCTGTGGATGCTGGTTAGCCACATTTGGGGCTGGGGAAGAGACAGGAAGACTCCAAGACGCTGAGGGCTTGGGCCAGGGAGAGGGCATGGAAGCAGACCGTGGGAAGCAGGAGTGAGTGTATTTGGAAGGAAGGGCAAACAAAGCTTGCTGGTTGTCTTAGTTAGGGTTCTAGTGCTGTGAAGAGACACCATAACCACAGCTAATCTTATTAAGGAAAACATTTAATTGGGGCTGGCTTATAGACCAGAGGGTTAGTCCATTATCATCATGGTGGGACACAGCAGTGTGCAGGCAGACATGGTGCTGGAGAAGGAGCTGAGAGTTCTACACCTTGATCCACAGGGAGCAGGAAGTCAACTGTGTGCCACACTGGGCCTGACTTGAGCATTTGAAACCTCAAAGCCCACCCCTACAGTAACATACTTCCTCCAACAAGGCCACACCTCCTGACAGAGCCACTCCCTTTGGGGGTCATTTTCTTTTCACCACCACGACTTTTTTTTTTTTTTTTTTTTTTTTTTTTTGTGAGACAAAGTCTCTCACTGGCCTGGAAATTCTGGAAGTTGCCATGGTTTGATTGGTTGGACATTGAGCCCAACAGATCCACCTGATACCTGATTCTGCTTCTCCAGTGCTGAGATCACAAGCATTAACCACCATTCCCAGCTTTTTAAAAATGGGCCCTGGGGATTGAACTTAGGTCCTCATGCTGACAAGGCAAATCTTTGCTCACTGAGCTACCTCTCCTTGCTCCTGAGAGTTTTATTTTAAAGTCGGGGCCTCAGCTATGTGCCTTAGACTAAAGACGGACACTTGCTATCTAAAGCCATAAGCAGGAGAGGGTCAAGAGAAACAGTATACATCCAGGAAGAAGAGAGTGGAGAGGGAGCCCTACAGAGGGTTGTGTAGTGATGGCCTCCAAAAGTCAGTGGTACCCTTGGTACAATTTTGGTAGCAGGGAGAGGATGTGACCTCAAGTCGTTGCTTCTTACTGGAGAAAATTCCTAAGCAACCATGTTTATGTTTCCAAATAGAGTCTGCAGTCAGCAAAAGTGTCAGAAATGGGCAGTGACTTTAGAGTGTTTTCACTGCATGTGAGCATTTATGCGTCTGTGCATGCATGGGAAGGCTAGAGGACCACCTCAGGTGTCATCCCGAGGAAGCCCATCAACCTCCTTTAAGACAGAATGCTCACTAGGTCAGCTGGCTGGCCAGAGAACCCTAGGAACCTCCTGTCTCAACATCTCCGCTTGGAACCTATCAACCTGGGATACAAGTGCATGCTATCCTGTTTAGCTTTTTAAAAATATAGGTTCTTGAGGCTCATACTCAAGACATCCTGCTTATGAGACAAGCACTTTACTGAGTTATCACTATAGCTTGGCTTTAATGTTTTGAACACGAAAGGCCTCAATTGCCTATAGGATCTTCCTAGGTGGTGAGGGGGACAAATTGCAGTTTTAGAAGGTGGTGGTCTTAGCAACCCAAGCCAGCTGGCAAGGGAGACACAGAGTTTGTGCGACCCCCAATTTCTTCTTAGAAAAATGGGTATGTCTTATCGTTTCGGCCTGTGAACAAGCATCTACAAGTGTTCCTCTGTTTCCCTTGCCCTTCAAAATGAAGCAAGTATACACAGACACAAGATGTAATACAGAAACTGAGCAGATTAAGTTAAAAAGTGCTCCTTGACCCTCTGTAATCCTGGACGCTGAATGTATTTCTCCACATAAGCGGGTAGTTGTGCTGAGTAATTAGGAAAAATGCATCGAACATTCACTTCACCGTCAGCCTCACCTTCGTTCTGTCGCCAGTGAACTAGGCTGGTGTTTATTTCACCAGGGAACCTGTAAAATAAGTGACTGGACAAGGATGGGAGTGGGACTTGGAGCTGACTGTCATTGGTTTATTGATGGCATCTGTCTCCAAGTGTCCCATTACCCCTGAGCAGCCCTGCTCACATGCTAAACACAAGTAGTTTTCTTGGGGAGTAATGTTCTGGTTCTCTCCAGAAGAAAGTTGAGCATAGCCGAGCAGCTACTGGCGTGGAAGATGGAACATAGCTTATTCAGATTCTTATAGACAAGACCAGGCTCCGATGAGAACCTGGTTACCTAATGTCGGAACACATCCTTCCATCAGTTCCGGTGTCCCAGCGTGATATATGAGTCTGGTTTTTCATTTCAGGAACCTCCTGTTGTGAACAATAGCCTTGGGCAGTTCCAAGGAAGGCTGGTGTCCTTGCATCTTGCTGAAGAGGAAAGCTGCCCATGCACGTGTAAGGCCAACTGAGCACGGATCTACTCTATGGGTGCTGGGGACACCATGACCTCGGGCAAGCCTTGGAATCTGTGGGTCATTGGTGGCCAGTGGCAACAGCAGTCCTTTCAACCCTCTCCATGTCACTGTGAAAACCGGTGTGCTCTGAACTCTGAGGGCAGGTACATCTCTGGGCCCATTTATGTTGATGGATGCTCTATCCAGACTCCTCAGAAACCATGGTTCAGGGGACGGATGGCATTGGTGGCACTGCTAACATTGACAGAGGTCTCACACCAGGGCCGTTTTTCAGGTGCTTGCTTTTTCTGATAGGTTATTGCAGACTTGTCTGTTGGTTAAAGCTTTCTACACATCCCTTCCATTTATCCTGAAGATTTATCCATCCGAGAGGCAAATCCCTCCAGACTCCTATGCCTTTTTAGTAATTCAAAAAGCAGCCTTGGTAAGAGATTTAGTTTGAAATCACTATTCCCCAAACCTTTAGGGGATCTCAAGGTAGGATGAGCCAATGAGTGATGGATGCGATTAGGTAAAACCTGAAATTCCACAGCTCATTACACGTGGGTGAATGGCTTGGTATCCAGCAGGAGACTGGTGGGGCGGCCCCCTCTCAGTCTTAGAGGGCTCTATCCGGTGGGCTCTGTCTGTTCTCATTTGTTTTGTATCTAATCACAGGATATGCTCTGATCTCTGGCTTCTTCATAACCATTGTTCCAAATTCCTAAAAACAGCAATCTTTCCTCTTTCTTTGGTGTTCAGGAGTGTGAAGCCCGATCGCTCTGTAGGAATTCAAGCCACCGTCGTAAATCTCAGGTGATTTTAGAAAGATATATAATACTCCTAAATGATGACATATTTCCAGAAGATCAGTAAAACATTTCTGAGTGATATACGGCTAGGGCGTTGTGTCTCTGCTGTGAACCCGAGGGAGAACATCAAGCCAGCGCAGTATTTTATGAGTATTATTGGCCATATCTTTTGTTTTTAATCTGCAAGTAAAGAGGCTGGCCACACAGAAAATTGGTGTACTTTACACCGGAGATGGCTGAGGAAAGCCCTGCGAGTTTTGATTCGTCCTTAGAACAAAAGGTTGGTGTGGGACCAGGGTGGGAGGGCAATCATGGGAGGGCTGGGAGTGGTTGATGTAGGACCAGGGCGGCCGTGGTAGGAAGGAAGGGCCTGTCTGAGAAGAAGGTGGAAGCCTTGGAGAAGGGGTCTAGCATTTAAAAGCAATTTTGGGGTCCAGAGACATGGCTCAGCAGTTAAGAGCATGGACTGTTCTTTCTGAGGACCTGGATTTAGTTCCTGACATCCGCCTCTGACAGCTCCCAACCACCTGCAACTCCAACTACAGGGGGGGTCCATCACCTCTGACCTCTGAAGGGACTGCACCCGCGTGCACCCCTCCCATACATACACACAATTTGAAAGAGACTTAAAAGCAAGTCTGTGGTGTGCATTTGCAGTCTCTTCTCTATATTAAATTTGTGCCTTTAATCACTGAGAGAAAACAGACCAATCTAAACACACACAGCACTACATAGTACCACAGCAGGCTATTTCCACCAATCCCTGAGACTGTCTTTTAGGTTTGGGCAGAAGAGCGCTCTAAGAGGGCCGCCGATATTAGCCGAAGTCAGGATGGATGGAAGGTCCTTTGTGATACGTGAGATGGAAGAGGAGGTTAAGTCTAGTTAAAACTGTGCGTTCCTTTGTTTCCTTGCAGAACAGAGAAAGGCTGGCAGAGGAGGGAGGTCGTACTGGCTCCGTGGAAGAAGCATAAGGGCAAAGAAAGACTTTCTCCTTTCCACTGGTAGCCAACAGGGTGTGTACTGCTCAGTGCCAGCCAGAGGCTGCACCGGTGCCCAGCAGATCTGGCAGAGCTGCTCAGAGGCATGCTCCATCACCTGTAATCGCATGTGGACTTTGGTAAGAGCGCTCCGCAAACACAGGCTGTCCCAGCTAATGCACACATCATGGAAAGGGTCTAAAGAGTTGCAGAGATGTCCAGCATGAAGAAAGGCAGCCACAAACTCACAGTTATATAGCTGTTCATTGTGTGTGTGTGTGTGTGTGTGTGTCTGTGTGTGTGTGTGTCTGTGTCTGTGTGTGTCTGTGTGTGTCTGTGTGTGTGTCTGTGTGTCTGTGTGTGTACATAGGCAGACAGGTCAGGAATCAATGTAGGAGTCATTTTTGAACCTGGAGCTCACTCATTGGGACTGGTCGGCTAGCTACTGAGACCCAGGGACCCTGCTCTCCCTGCCTCCCCAGGGCTGGAACTGCAGGTGTGGACCACCTTACCCAGATTTTTATACAGGTTCAGGGAATCTGATCCTAGGTTCTCATATTAGCCTGGCAAGCAGTTTGCTAACTGAATCATCTACCCAGTTTTCACATGGGATGCCTCTGTACATTCCTGCAAGGAATTACTTGGTTTTTGTTTGTTTGTTTTTTGTTTGTTTGTTTGCTTTTGTAGTCTGAAAGCCAGTTCTCCCATGGCTGTGGTGGCACCTGAACAAGCCAGGCACACACTGTGAGAAAAGTGATTAGAACATATGCCACGGGAAGTTGCTGAACTCTCTTGTACCCAGAATGCAAAAGTGGTCTTCCCAAAGACAGAAAGAGCCTCATCTATCTTGAGGTCTACAGACACCAGCCTGGATTTCAATATCAGCACAGTTCTGTGTGTGTTATCTGCAACTCTTCACCTGTGCGGTGTTTCACGCCCTTCTCCAGATCCATTTCCCAGAAGGAAAAAGGGAGTCTTGGAACAACTTTCTTCCCTGGAGTTCAGAATCACAAGATACCCATGCTTCCAGATCTATCACCCAGGAACCGCTTGGGGGCTCAGTGACGGCCTCTTGTAGAATGTGCAGCACACTGACACATACCCCGGGGTGTGTTGATTAGATGGATTCTGGAGCCAATGACCATGGGCTTCATAGGACAACTTGAGATGTCTCGGGAGTCACTATTCTGAGCTACTCAGCAACGAATAACTTATTAAAGTGCTTTACCTGCTCATTTAGAATAATGGACCGTGGAGAGTGGAGATGTTTCTGTCAGCTCCTGCCCATTCTCCATGCCAGCCTGGGCTTTTCATTTGCCCTGCCCCCACGTGACCCAGAGGCTAACTAGGGAACCTGTGGGACCTCCTTCCAATTAGTTCCTCCTTTCCCAAAGTTAATTTGCCTTAATTAGATATTAATAATAATCGAATTGGGACCTTCTCTTATCAGGAATTCAGGGAGCTATATTCAGCTTTATGGAGCTTGTTGGTGAATTCTCTCTGGTTGCCCGTGTCAACCCAAAGGTGCTTTTGTTCTTCTCTCTGTGATCCGTGTTAGGTGTGTGTTCAAGTGTGAAATCTGTATCTGGGTTTGAGTGCAAAGCTGTGAAGAAAGGTCATGCTCTGTACCTCAGTGGACCTCAGGGATGGCTCTTGGGGTAGAAATTAGCACGGGGAGGATTAAACGTGGTACCCAGGAAAACCAAGACCAAGAACACTGAAGGTTCAGATGGTTCCAAGAACACTGAGGGTTCAGATGGTTCTATTCAACCTCGACAATAGTATACCGGATTTCTGGATCTCTGTCCTGCTCCGTAGCAATCCTGGCTCTACAGAGTCCCCCAAGTCCCATGTCCCATCTATGATTATAAAAGTATTTAAAGCCACAGAGAGACTGCAAGGCCATGCAGACTCAGTGCTGATTTATGGCACATCATGGTTTGACACACACTGCAAGGATCTGGGCTGACAGGAGCTTCAGGGTAGCAGGTTTCAATCCGTATATTATAGGCCCTGCTTCAGAAAGAGAGTATCCCTCAAACAAGGCTATAATGCAGGCTTACTGAAAACTCCTCAACACAGGCAAGAAACGTTTCATGACTCTTTATGTGACACTGAGTCCTATTAGCAGCCATGTGATCTTATAAATGCAATTGTGAAATTTTGGAATATGGACATTTAAAAAAAGATTTCAAACCTAAACCAGACATTATAAAAAAATAACAAATCTTCCCTGGTGACTTTTTTTTTAAGTAGAAGTACAGACAGCTAGAAATATCAATTAATGTTCCTTATCAATGAAATTTTCATTTTCTAAAACTACTCAATCAAGTATGTTGAATTCTTAAAAAGACTGGTCAAGTTCATAAGATGCTAATGACTTAGGTATGGATAAGATAAGGAAGATATCAACATTTAGGGAGAAAGCCTTAAAAGTCAAGGATTCTGCCTCTCCAATTCTATGGGGGTTTGAATAAGAGGCTCATATGTTTGAATACTTGTTCCCCAGTTTGTGGAACTGTTTGGGAAGAATTAGGAGGTGTGGCCTTGTTGGAGGAGGTGTGTCACTGGAGATGAGCTTGAGGTTTCAAAAGACATACCCTGTTTCCAAGGTGCTCTCTGTTTCCTGTTTATAGATTGGGGTGTGGGTTCCCAGCTGCTGCTCCAGCGCCATGACCTTTGCCATGCTCCCTGCCATGATGGTGATGAACTCCTGTGCCTGTGGAAGTGTAAGCCACGAATAAACCCTTCCTTCTATAAGTCACCTTGGTCATGATGTTTTATCGCAGAATAGAAACCCAACTAAGATGGAAGTGGGTACCAGGGAGTGGGCTATTGCTGTGCCAGACCCAACCATGTGGGATTTTGGTTTTTATTTTTATTTTTTTTGATGAATGGGGACGATTTTGTGACTCTGGACTAGAAAAGCAGTTGGACATAAAAAGAAACAACAAAGAAAAGCTGTTTCACATGGAATGCAGGGAGGCCAGGCTCCCACCCAGGCACAGCTGGGCTAGACAGTGTCATCCACACGCTTCTGGCTTTAGAGTCATGGAAGACACAGGAGTAAAGGGGTTGTGGAATCTCCCTTCATGGTTAAGAATTGATCATGTGTGTCGGGGCAGTTCTTCTATGAAGGCCCCGAGACGGCAAGAAGCCCTGAGAGACCATTGCATGAAGATGTCAGAGTGAAGCCTGAGCTGTGTTGGAGACCCCCAAGGTGTTAGAGGTGCAAGCGCCATGGGATATTTGCTGAGGAGAACTGCACACAGGGAGTGGGACCAGGCCAAAGAGAGACGTGGGTTGACACCAGACAAGGGCTTGCAAGGTTCGAAGCTCGCACGACTGAATTTCAGTCTTGCTTTGGTCCAAGTTTTCCTCACTATGCCCCATTTCTACCTCTCGGAATGGTAGTGTAGATCTTGTGACTGTGTATGTCGGAAGTTTGTAACTGACTTTTGTATTTTACTTGGGGTTATTGCCTTGAGTTTCAGAAGGGACTTTTTACTCTTAAATAGTATCGAGACTGAAAGACTATGGAGAACTTTGAAGTTGAACTGAATGAACTGTTCATTACAATATGACCATGCATCTCTGGGAATGAGGGCGTGGAATGTGGTAGTTTGAATGAGAATGGCCCCATATGTGTTTGAATCTTGATCCCCAGTAGGTAGAACTGCTTTGGAATAACTAGGAGATGTAGTCTTGTTGGAGGAGGTGTGTCACTGGGGGTGTGCTCTGATGTTTCAAAAAACTTATAGTATTTCCACTATGTTTCTCTCTGCCCCTTGCTTGCAGATCAAGTTGTGAGCACTCATCAGTTCCACAGTCATGCTTTGCTCTGCCATTATGGACTTTAACCCTCTGAAGCTGTAAGCACAATTAAACACATTTGTTTATAAGATGCCTTGGTCATGGTGTTTTGTAATGGCAATAAAAAAATAAGACAGGTTCATTCATTCTTTTTCTACTTAAAAGAAAATGAGTAAACACACAGAGGGTGAATCTAAGATGTGGTTTGGGGAAAACAATCAGGAATGGATCCTATCATCACAGGAGTACTAGCCTTCCGTAGAGAGTAATTATATGTTCATAACTTTTGGTTAAATGTGTGTGTGTGTGTGTGTGTGTGTGTGTGTGTGTGTGTGTGGTTTATGCATGTGTGTGTGTTTCTGCACATGTGTATGAGCATGGGAAAACCAGAAGAATGTGTGAGACATCTTGTTCTATAACTTGCTGCCTTATTTCCTAGAGACAGGTTCTCTCACCAGACCTGGAGCTGAGCTAGTGGTCTGGAAGCACTAACGATCCTCCTGTCTCTGCCTGCCTCAGCTGCGGAGTTACAGGGGCTCAGGTGGCCACATGTGGCTTTTTACGTGGGTGTTGGGGATTCAAACTCAAGTCCTTGGGCTTGTATGGCAGTAGGTCTTACCCTACTTACTGATCTGTCTTTCCAGCCCTAGTTTTAGCTGGATATTTTTGTTATACTTATTGTGTGTGTCTGTATTGTGTGTGTATGTTTGTGTGTGTATGTGTGTGTGTGTGTGTGTGTGTGTGTGTGTGTGTATCACAGCACACACAGAGGTCATACACCAGTGGGAGCTAGTTCTTTCCTTCCATCATGTGGGTCCTGAGTCTTGAAGTCAGGTGATCAGGTAAAGTACCTTTACCCATTGAGCCATCTTGCTGGCTATGACCAGAGTCTTTCATTTTTTCCCCCAAGCCTAAGTTGTGTATTTCAGTGAATTTCCTTTCTGCTAGCTCTCTATCAACCTGGTTGTGTGTGATAGCAGAATCTCTTCTGCTCTTCTGTAGACAAGATAATGGAATGTGAAGCACATTTTCTAGAGCATCTTCTCATGAATTAAAAGCAGAAGCTCCCTTCTGTAGCTGGAATGGGAAGGTGTGATGACTGGGCCAGTTCTGTTTGCACTGCTCATTCACTTTTTAGGCCCAATCACCATTTTATGCTGTTTTGCCTTAAAACTGCCAATGCCCAAGAGCCAAAAAAAAAAAAAAATTAGAGAAAAAGGATTCCCAAGGAACAAAAACAGGTCTGGGGAGATAGCTCGGCGGGGAAGAGTGTCTGCCTGTGAGAGCACAAAGGCCTGAGCCGCTGTCCTCAACACCCACATATAAACCATGAGTGACTGTGCTTACCCGGAACCCTGGCATTGGGTGACAGAGACCGAGGACCTCTGGAACTTGTTGGCAACCAGCCTAGACAAACTGGTGAGCTTCTGGTTCCAGAAGAGGACAATATAGGAAGACACTGGGGACCCCTCCTTTGACCTCTTCATAAACCCACATGGGCATACGCACTTGCACACTCATGCGCACACACCACACATAAAATAAATATCAATCTGGCATGAGACTTTCAAATTAGCAAGGCAAGATACCACATAGCAATCACAGTAACTTCAACATTCTGAGGGAAGAAAATTAAAAGCAAATGAATAAAAGTAGAAATGAAATGATAGTTAAAAAAACATACATGACAGAAAACTCAGAAAATGTACCTTGAAAACTTACTCCAGATGTTGGAGGTGGAGTGGAGAGAAGAGAGGCAATGAGTATGTGACTAGGTCAACTTTTTCCCTTTCACAATGGGACTGAAGTGGTGATTCTCAGATATACAGTTTTGCACTGGAATCCCTCTTACATGAGCTGGCATTTTAACTGAATACATGTGCTATTTCTATGGTGAAACTTAATAAGCAGAGATGTATTAAAAGTTGCATCGTGACTTTTGACATGGGAGGAAGTTACACCCCATTTTTGCATGCGACTTAGTTCCTTCTTTCCCCAATGTATCATTCCAAGAACTGAATAAAGCAGAGAGCAGAACAGATTACTCACGAGAGCTGGAAACTTTAGAGTCCTACTTAAGATGTCCTCTTACGGAGATGCATTTTGGAAAGTGTCTGTGGTAAATAGATTGATAATATTCTTTAACTCATGTTAAAATAGTTTACTAGCAATTTGTAGGCCAACTTCAAGAAAAAGAATGCAATATTAGAAAAATATAATCAAGCATGAGTGTATATTTAGAACACATTACAAATTACAAAAGGTTGAAAATGCCATAGACTTTTAAATATGAATTTAAATTAGGCAATATCTTATAAGAAACTGTCTGATGTGTAGAGTAATTCCTTTTCCCCGACTTTTCTCCTACTTACTCAGTGTAACTGAATACACACAGCCCAGATTCTACTTTCCAAACACCATCTCCTATCAAAGTTAAGAACAGTTCTTCAGAAAGTGACAGCAGGGACAGTGGTGCCACATGACCCAGGAAACAAAGAAGAACTTCTGACATGCAGACATCAGAAGGCGCAGAGCCAATCTGAACGTGCTCCCAAAGGTTGAAGTGGAAATCATTTGAGCAGTGGAACAAACTGTGCCTCAGATTATAACCCACAGGATAAAATAAATATTCATGAGTCTGTGCTGATCTATAAAGGAATCACAATAAATGGGAGAGAAGCGAGAATTCCTCCTCACAGAAGAATTAAAATTAACAAATCTCTAAGAAATGAAGGCAATACAAAATGGCCCCTAGACAAGCCTCACAGTGATAAAGCAGGGATTTATCTACTGATGGATTCTAGATATCTCATCAAAAGTTAGTAGTAGTAAAGAGATAGAACATTTGGATATGCTCAAAAGCTCTTGCCAAGATATTTGTCAACTACAAAAGGAAAAGTTGTAATTTGTAGCAGAGAAATAAGGCAGACCACCAAGGAGCCAAGATACTATGGATATTAAGAAATTTCAGCATCTTGATTATCAATGTGATATGTTGAAAAGAACATGTCACTTCTGTCTCATTCTTACCTCAAATGCATAATCCAAGTTTAATCACAACAACCATCCATAAACCAGAGACATCCCAGAAGTTAACTGACCAGCTTCACCCAAGAAGCCAAGGTCAGGAAGAGAGAAGGGAGACCTGGGGAGTCATCAGTGTAGTGGCAGATTCACTGTGGACATGGACTGGGTCCTGGAACGGAAACGGACCTCTAAGGAAATGGCGTAAGCTCACTGTTTAGGCAACTGTTAGACCAACTAGGACTTCTTAGCTTTAAAGGTCACGCTATGCTTTCATAAGTGAATGTTAGCACTATGCTTTCCAGGGTAATTCTCTAACCTGGGGGACACAGGACAGGGTCGGCAGACATTTTGGATTTTATGCAGAGGGAAATGGGGTGTAGATGGCATTTAGTGGTCAGAAGCCAGGAGGCTCCCACAGGAAGCTGGGTAAAGGGTGTGAGTGGATAACCTGCGCTCTTATTTATGTGAGTTTACACATATCAATATTACACACACACACACACACATACACACACACACA
>CABHPP010142243.1:0-30325 GCA_902168425.1 Peromyscus attwateri | reverse complement strand
CTCCCTCCCTCCCTCCCTCCCTCCCTCCCTCCCTCCCTTCCTTTTTTGGAACTTGCCATATAGCCAAGGTTTGACCTGAACTGACCATCCTGCCTCTGTCTCCAAGCATGTTGTCTCGCCATGCCCAGCTTCCATTTTTGTTTGTTTGTGTTTGTTTTCTTTTTTCTTTTTTGATTTATTTATTATGTATACAGCATGTATGACTGCAGGCCAGAAGAGGGCACCAGAGCTCATTACAGATGGCTGTGAGCCACCATGTGGTTGCTGAGAACTGAACTCAGGACCAGTTCAGGACCTCTGGAAGAGCAGTCAGTGCTCTTAACCTCTGAGCCATCTCTCCAGCCCAGTGTTTGTTTTCTTGAAACAGGGTTTCTCTGTGTAACCCTGGCTGTCCTGGAACTTGCTCTGTAGCCCAGGCTGGACTGCCTCTGCCTCCCGAGTGCTGGGGTCAGAGGCATGTGCCACCACTGCCTGGCCCAGTGTTGTATATGAAAAATATACAACAGATGGAGTGATCTAATAATTCTGCGGCTCTTCATGAGTGGTCCATCATGGCTGATGTCATCTCATGGGTTGTGTGTCTTGCAGTCATCCCAATTGTCATTTGTCTTGTTACTTATTTCATGGACAGATCCAATGTCCTTTTTTTTTTTTAAGTTTTGGATTTTTAAAATTATTTTTATTTTTTAATTTTCTTGGGATAACACACTTAGCTCAGACTGGCTTGGAACACCATATACATATACAAGCCCAAGCTGGACTTGAATTTGTGACAATCCTCCTGCCTCATCCTCTTACATGTTAGGATCACAGGCATGTGCCAGCACTCTCTGCTGATGTTTGTATTTTCCAGGCTCTCTCCTGGGGTGTGAGTGTTTTTTCTTCGATCAAGAGGCAGTTGCTTACTTTCTTTGAGGTTTGGTAGCTGCCTCTCTTGTCTAGTTCAGTGGGGGATGCAGGAGTTGGCATTCCGAAAGATAACTCTGGAAAAAGACTGGATAACTCCGGTCAGGACACAGCCAGACAGCTGGAGTGGGAGCCCACGGTTGACTCCAGGAGGACAGTTGCCAGCCCTCACTGTGATGTGTATTTCCATGGAGGCCACGTGGGCTGTGAGAGTCTAGATTTTTGTCTCCAGCCCACCTGCCCAAGAACCCCAAGGGAACTCACCTCAGGGCTCTCAGACACTCCAGTTGGAACCCGCTCCCTCCATCACCCTGGTCCCACCCAAGAAGCCCTCTCATTTCTGCACCTTTTTCTGCCCCCAAAGTGAGGCAGGAACAAGGAGGTGCTCAAGTCCGTGTGTGTGAGAGGCATGTCCCCACCATGGCCAAGGTAGAGCTGTTGCAGCCAGCCCCACCAGGCCATCACTGCAGCCTGAGCCAGCCTGTTGCTTCCTTCCTGAGTGCCTCTCTGCGGCTTCTTCCCGCCAACTCAGCACCCACGTGAAGCAGCTCTAGTGGTCATCACTGAGGCCAGTGGTCTTGTCCTCACATCTCAGTCATGCTCGGGGCCCAGTGGTCACCGTGGACCTTTGAGGGTAGTGCTATGGGGAGACCACTGATGTGTGCAGAGGTGTGGTCACCTCCAGATGTCTGCAGCAAGTTGCTTTGCTACTAAATGACACCAGAGCTCCCAACCCTGCTCCAGTGGCCTTCTGCCTCCTTTCAGCTGCATTGTCCCCTCAGCTGGTGGCCGTCCTAAGCTCGTTCTCCTTGGACATTCTGGAATACTCTTCTCTTCCAGAAACACTCCTCTTCCCGTTTCTCTGGTTTTCCTGGCTAATCCAGTGTGTCTTCCTCACATTTCACTTCAAGTGCCATTTCCTAGAAAGGAACTCTAATTCCTCCTGGCCTTAGAATGCCTTCTAATTACGTGTTTATATGCGCTTGTGTGAGAGGCAGCGGACAGGATTGGGTAGTTAAGAGCTTGGGCTCTGAACGGAGCTGGGCACCTTAGGTAGAATTCTGGAGTGGTCTGTCTAGGTGACTCAACCTGTGTGACTACTCAGCTTCCTCATCCACAAACAGGAGGCACAGCTTGCCTCGTAAAGCCGTGGAGATGATCAGAAGGTTTAGGGACATGATGCATGCAGTGCTGGGGCAGCCTGTAGTGGAGGCACTCGGGTGGCACCTGTTTGTACTGGCCCAGGGTCAAGGAGAAGCCTGGGTAGTGAGCAGGTGCTTCAGGGCTGGGGTGGAACTGTGGCAGGTGGAGCTCACTGTGCCCCTCCTGTCCTTCTCTTTCCTGTGCTGTGATCTGTTTCCAGGTCAGAGGTGGATCGTGGGTGGTAGAGCGTTTCCTTATCTGTAAACAGCAGTGATGGAAGTCCTGAGGATTAGGTGGGCTAAGACAGGAAAGCCCCCAGGGCGGCCCTGTCCTGGGAGGAGTGCTAACAGTGGGCAGCTTGTCCCTGCCACACCTGTGGCACGCCCTTCTTCATCGTTGGATGCCTGGTACTCTGTTGAGTGAGAGTGTCCGGCATCTCTGTGCTTGTCCTCCACACGTGACTCTGAGTAGATGGATGATTTCAATGTCCATTCAGTGATCTATGTGCTGTGGAGGAGAAGGGTCAGGGAAGGGCCTGGATGGGCTGGAAGTGGGTCCCTTATGCTCTGCTTTGCTGGGTGAGTGTGTGTGATCTGGGCAGAGGAGGTGGGCTGATCATTCTGTGAGGGCATGAGGGGTATTTTGTGGTGGCCAGAAGGCAGGGCGTGGGAAGGTGGGACAGTAGTGGGGAGAGTTGGAGGAGATTGACTTAGAGACCCAGTAGAGAGTGAGGGCCTGGGTGGGAGCCATGTGGATGGAGAGGTGGGTTTTGAAATCACAGTTCCTGATTCTGTGGCCTTCTGTGTGCTGGAAGCCTGAGTCAGGCACTGTAGCAGTTGCTTCATCGACTCCTCGTGACCACTATGCAGCAGGGACCTCTTGCTTGTGTTTTCCAGATGGGGAAACAGGTTCAGAGAGGTGAGGTCGCATGCCCAAGGCCCCACAGCTAGAGTATGGCAGAGCTGGGACTCACTTTCAGGTCTGTGGGACTCTACCAGCTGCCTCTGGCTCTGCCTCTACCCAGCCCTGCGTGGCCTTGGGCAGGTTCTGTTTCTCCCACTCCCCCAGTCCCCACCCTCAGCTGGGAAGATGTGGCCAGAGGCTTATAGGAGTCAAGGATGGGGGCCCGGAGGATGGAGGTAGCTGGGTCCAAGAGGAGGCCTGGGAGCTGAGGCTGGGCCGACTTCTCTGGGTTCCCCTGAAGGCACAAAGAGGAAGGGGTTGGGGTGGGGGGAGGAAGTGAGTGTGGTAAGAAGTCATCTGGGGTTCTGGGGACCCGCCTTCAGCTTTCCGCTCTCTGCTGAACTGCCATGAAAGGTGACAGGAGCCCACAATGCTAAGACTCATCCTCCTAGGGCTTTGATGTCCCGTTGGGTTGAAGGTGGCCCCTGACCTCGGGGTTGGGGCATGCCCAGTGTCAGTCACTTGGCATTTCACAGCTGTTGGCCACTGTGGTTTCAGGAGCATCCAGTGTGCCATGGCCTCACCAATGGCTCGTTGCTTTCTGCCCACTCTTCTCTTTAACAGCTCTTCAGGCAGAGATGCCCTGCTCTAGGTGGGGACCTGTGTTTGCAGAGGCTTTGACTTGCCCTGGGGTACAGCAGTGGTCTAATGACTCCTGGCTACAATGATTTCTATTCTTGGAGAAGCATGCTGAGTCTAGGAGGCTCTGCCAGGCTGTGTGACTTTGGGCTAGTCACTTTGCTCCTGTTTGCTTCTACTTCCACCTCTGTAAATGGGGTGTTGATCGGGCCTGCCTGACAGGGTTGTTTGTGAGTTGAGTTCTGTGACTTAGGCACTTGGGGTCCAGGATGTTTGGCAGTTATCAGTGTTCTAGAAGTGTTGGCTGCCGTGGTTCCCAGGCACAGCTGGACCTTGCCCAGCTGTGTCAGGTATGAAGAGGCAGCACTAAACAGCTTCCCACAGGGATGTGGATGAGAAGTGATAAGCCTAAACTCATGCTAGCATGGACTGTGTTTAGAAGCCCCGTCTTTGTCCCCTGGGCAGAGCTGCCACCTCCTTTGGGCAGATGTAGGTGGTGGCTAAGTAACAGAAACATACCTCAAAGTGTTTCAGTGAAAGTGGGAACTAATGGTGGTACCTGCCAATCCTGTTGGTGGTGCCTGCTGGTCCTGTTGGTGGTACCTGCCATTCCTGATGGTTCTTCCTGATACATAATGAACTCAGGGGTCTCCTTCCCTCTTTCTTTGGCCCTGTGAGGGCTTCATTCTCTTCCCTGGGTGACCCAGTGGCCCTTAGCAGCCTTGGGCTTACTATTCTGTCATCTTACGGTCTGTGGAAAGAGTACTGTACCCTCAGCAGAGCCTGGTCTGTTGTGCTTTGCTGAGACCCCTTGCTCCCTGGAGCTGGCTGGGAGGATGGGCTGTTTGTTTGATCAGGGACTCTCTGTGTGAGAGGTGGTGTGAGGCTGGCTGACGAAAGCCAGGTACTTTGGCTTATGCACTGGTTCATTCACAAACAGTCACAAATACTGAGTACCAGCTCTGTACCCCAGGGTGTGTGCCTGAGCAATGTACAGGTCCTTCAGGGTGTTGCTATCTGGGGAACTCAGGATGCCGCTGCTAGAGTGGGTTAGAAGAGACCTCGTACCTTTGGGAAAACCAGGCTGGGTCTGGGGAGCTGAATGTGCTGCGGGAGAGTGAGGTGAGGTGGTGGGTGGATCTAGAGTAGGCTTAATCTGGGTGGGCCTCGCTGGGAGGGGGCACTGGAGCAAAGAATTGTAGGAACTGGGGAAAGAATACCCCTCAGTGGGGAGAGGCAGTGTTGAGGTGGATGGAGTCTGCCAGGTGATTCAGGGAGCGGTGAGGAGGTGTTGAAATTGGAGAGAGGATACAGTATCTCAGAAGTAGCAGACCAGGCCTCCTAGAGGGGAGTAGGTGTCCAGACATCATTGGTGTGGCTGTGGGAAGGGGGCGGTGCAGAGGGAAAAGGAACTGTGGTGTCCACTGATGAGCCACTCCTTCTCTGCAGACATCCGGCTCCGGGTTCGAGCAGAATACTGCGAGCATGGGCCAGCCTTGGAGCAGGGCGTGGCATCCCGGAGACCGCAGGCACTGGCCCGGCAGCTGGATGTATTCGGACAAGCCACTGCTGTGCTGCGGTCAAGGGACCTGGGCTCTGTGGTGTGTGACATCAAATTCTCAGAGCTCTCCTACCTGGACGCCTTCTGGGGTGACTATCTGAGTGGTGCCCTGCTGCAGGCCCTTCGGGGTGTGTTCCTGACTGAGGCCCTGCGGGAGGCTGTGGGCCGGGAGGCTGTCCGCTTGCTGGTCAGTGTGGACGAGGCTGACTATGAGGCTGGCCGGCGCCGCCTGTTGCTGATGGAGGAGGAAGGGAGTCGGCGTGGGACAGAGGCATCCTGATCTTGGATCTGGCAGGACTGACCCCACTTCCAAGTCTCCGGGCCACCTTCTTCCCTGGAAGATGACCATCTTGCCCCCAGACGACTCACTTCAGCAGCTCTGAGGACTGCGTCAGGTTTGCAGGTTCCTGACAGCCTCTCCTGTAGGATGTGGGCTTTGAGGCATAAACCACTTCCAGTTGCTTCCTTCCCAAACTCCCCCACTCCCGGGTGGATTCCCTCAGCCTTGGGGGCCAGGTTTGCTGAGCCCCAAAGCAGAAAGGCATAGCCAGAGTCACCAAAGCTCCCTGTACATCATGTCTCTCACCTTGGGCTGATGCTGGCTGGCCCCACACACTTTAGCCTAAGGGCTTCTCTCTCAGGATCTCAGATTTTACTGTCCCCATCAGGGCTTCAGTCACAGCAGTGTGCCCTGGAGCTGGGGTGCCTGTGGGCTTGCTCACCTTGCCCATCTAACCAGCCAGGGCTCTGCCTGCTGTCCACACAGACACCCAACTCTCATCACCTTCCCCTGCTCCCTGGAGCTCCATACAGACTTACCCTTGGACTCTTTGACACAGAGTATCACGTGGGTTTTGTGGCCACATCCATTCGAGGTCAGCGTTGTCTACAGAGCTAGGGCCAGAACCAGCCACTCTCTCAAGGGAAGGCAAAGACTTGGCCGGTGGCAAGATGTTTTACAAATCGCACCAATAAAACTGCCCTGGAAAGGGCATAGGTGGGCATCAAGACTAAGTACTTTTTATTGGTGGGCAAGGGGAGAGAATTGTCCCTCCTGTGGTGGTCTCATGTTAGGGCTGGAGGAGAGCAGAATGCCAGTTCATCTGCTAGTTGCTGCTATAGGCATCCTTAACTGTCAAGGAAGGAAATGAGGCCTCGGAGTCATTGACTCCCGGCCCTGTTCATATGCCCTTTGTAGAACTCTGTATGTCCACAGAGGGGAATTCTTTTTCAATTTTATGTGTATGGATGTTCTGCCTGCATGTAAGCCTGTGCACCAGATGTGTTCCTGGTGTCCAAGGAGGCCAGAGAGGGAGTTGGATGCCCTGGAACTGGAGTTAGAGCTAATTGAGTTGCCATGAGGGTGCTGGGTCCTCTGGAAGAGCAGCCAGTGATCTTAACCACTGAACATTTCTCCAGCCCTTTCAGCTGTGGGGTGGGGGTGGAGGTGAGGGTGTGCACTGAGTGCAGCCCATGGAAGCCCGAGAGGGCAGGTTCCTTGGAGCTGAAGTTCCCCATAGTTGTGAGCTGCCCGAAATGGCTGCTGGGAAATGAACTCTGGAAGAGGACCCCAGGATTTTCAGCCCACTCAGTGAGAGGAGCTGACAGAGCCCTTGGGGTGGGAAACTGGAGAGGAGAGGCAGCCAAGGGTTCTCCCCCACCACACACCTGGGTTTTCACTCCTCATCTTCCTGAAGTGGAAGCATCACTTGCTGCTGTGTGAGTTCTTTCACCCTTCTCCCCTGAAGACTCGAGAGCTTGACTCTCTCACACAGAACCAAGGCTTCCATCCCTAGGCCTAAGGAGCAAGGACTTGACAGTTGGGAGGTGGGTGGGTGCAGATTCCAGGGGCTGCCTTTTTCTGGGACAAGAAGTGTGCCTGTCCATGCCTAGGAACCCTTCCTGAACCCTTGATGGTTGGTGAACAGGGAAGACCTTAGGGGTTGAGTTCTGTCCAGGAATGGAGGCAGGTCCAGCCAGCTTCCTTGTGATCTCAGAGCACAGTTCTACTAGGTGTCCTTCCAGGAGGGCCTCTGGAGCGTGAACAGTGAAATGATCATTTCTGCCCGTTTAGACTAGACAGTGAGGTGAGGCTTGCCTAAGTCTTGCCTGAGAGGAGCATAGGCTTTCTTTTGTTAGTTTGTTGACAACAGGGTCTACTATGTAGCCCTGGTTGGCCTGAAATATTATGTAGACCAGGTTGACCTCCAACTCAGAGATCCTCCTGCCTCTGCCTCCACAGTGCTGGCATTAAAGGTGTGGGGCACCACACCCATAGGCATACAATTTACCACAATTTAGCTTTGAGGCTCCCTGAGTTTTAAGTATACCTGGAGGTGGAAGCTTCCACCTGCCTTAGCCTAGGTCTGGCTCCCACCTCACTTCCAGTATGCTCCTCTGTTCAAGCCTTGAGGCTGCTTTTCTGACCTTCAACTATAGGCTGTGGCTTTTGCCTGGGCTGGTTTCCAATCATGCCACTATTTCCATGCCTCTCTCTGACAGTCCTGTGTCCCCCACCCCCACCCCCACCTCACTCCATCGATCGCCTCTGGCATCTGCACCAGAAGGAAATGAACTTACGTTGGAGGGAAGGAACCCGCACAGGTGCAGTGTGTGCCTGGAAGTCTGTAGTGGCCACTAGCCTGAGGCATTGCCTGGCACCTGAAACCTTCCACAGTGGTGCATGCTCCATGGGGCCCTCCTGGGCGTGTCCAGTTGGGTACTGGAGATGACTGACAGACCCAGAAGAGGCTTACACCAGGACCATGGGGACAGCCTAAGAGCTTCAAAAGTCTAGAATCAGGATTTTGTGTGGCAGAGTGTGGACAGAATCCTACCTCTGGAGACAGGACCCTGTGGGGGCTTGAGGCTAGTGGCCCACCATTCTACAGAGGAACAGAGCTGAGGGCTGGCACTTGAATGAGGAGTTCCCCAGAATGATCCCAGTGAGGGGCCAGAACAGCCCTTCCCAAGGCCTCAGAGAACATTCCTGAATGAGTTGTAGAGACTGGACATTAAATGAGAATAAAGCCACCTACACCTTCATTTGGTCTACATTCCTCTACTTCCACATTCTTGTATGTGGGGAGTTGAGAACTGTCACAGACAGACAAGGGCCCTTGGAATGACAATATAAGGTGACTGTGGTGGGGCTAGTGCAGGTGGGGCTTGGCAGCACCTGTTCCACGAAGCCTCCTTGTCACTGGGTTGAACTGAAGACCCTGAGGGGATTCCGGGTTGGGCTCTAAGAGCCACTGTTCTGGTAACACAGGGACTCCGTGACTCACAGGCCAGAGTGAGCAGAGAGCCGTGACTGAGCCATGACTGAGCTCTCAACACAAGCTGGAGAAGCCCAGCGGTAGTGAGGGGAGAGATACTGCCTGTTCCTTAGCACCGTCAGGTCGGGCATGGTGCGTGTCTGTTAACCCGTTGAGCTTAGGAGGATTAAGCAGGAGGCTTAGGAGTTCAAGGCCATCCTCAACTACAAAGCAAGATTGAGGCCAGCCTGGTCTGCTTGAGACCCTGCATCAAAAAGAACAATGAGAGTAAAACCCACCACATCACCAAGTAAAGTTTGAGTCATGAAATACACATGCAGAAAAGTACATGTGATACTACATAGTAATGTAAATCTTGTAATCCCATGTCAAAACAAAAGACAAACAACAACAACAACAACAACAAAAACCCCATCATCTCTCCTACCAGTTCCAGCTGCCTCTGCTTAGAGTGCTGGGATTAAAGGTGTACTCCACCACACCCGGCTGCTGCAATATATTTATTTTTTCATATATTTTGTGTCGTGACTGGTTTATTTTGCTCACTGATACTCTGGGGTTCTTCCACGTTGTGTTCACCTGATATTGATGGGTTTTGGTTGCTCTGTAGTACCTAATTCATGTGCTAGGTGCGTGTTTTGTGTTGTGCCCACTTAAAGCCGCTGTGAACATTCTTTTTTTTTTTTTCATTTTATTTATGTATTTTTTTTTTTTTAATGAGTGCTCCGTTTGCATGTACACATGCATGCCTGAAGAGGTCATTGGACCCCACTAGAGATGATTGTGAGCCACCGTGTGGTTGCTGGGATTGAACCCGGGTCCTCCAGAAGAACAGTCGGTGCTCTTAACCACTGAGCCATCTCTCCAGCCCGGTTTTAATATTTCTTTTGTTGTTGTGCTTTGCATGGTGCATACAAGTTTGTGTGCCCATGCAGAGACCAGAGGAGGACACTGTCCTTCCTCTATTGCTTTTTGTCTTCTGCTTCAAGACAGGATCTCTCAGTGATGAGAAAAGATTTTCAACAGTTCTGAAGTCAGTCTCACCAGACTGAAACCAAACATCACCAGAGCCGCCTCCTCTTTAGGGGATCTCTTCCTGGGTCCTTGCAGCTTCTGGTCACAGGCAGCATTCCTTATCAGTCTCCACCTGTGATCACATAACCTACCCGCTTCAGATTCCTATTACTTACTTTCTTTTATTTAAATAATTTACCCAGGCAGAGAGATGGTTCTGTGGTTAAAAGTACTGGCTGCTCTTGCAGAGGACCCAGGTTCAGTTCTCAGCACCCCTGTGGTAACTCACAATCATCTGTAACTCCAGTCCCAGGGGAGCTAACGTCTTCTTTTTGATCTCTGTAGACACTAGGCATGTATGTGGTGCACATACATACATGGAGGCAGAGCATTTATACACAGAAAATCTAAAAATGTTTTTGTTTTTTCATGTGTGTGAATGCTTTCCCTGTATGTTTGTATGTGCATCATGTGCATGCCTGTGGAAGTCAGAAGAGGGTGTGGGATCCTCTGTAACAAGCTATGGATGATTGTTAGTCGGTGCTGGGAATCGAACCTGGGTCCTCTGGAAGAGCCAGTGCTCTTAACTGCTGAGTCTTCTCTTTAGCACCTAATTTTAAGATTACATCCATCTATCTATTTATCTATCATCTATCTATCTTCCATCTATTTATTTATATCTATCATATTTCTATCATTGATTTCTTTCTATCTATCTATCTATCTATCTGTCTGTCTATCTATCTATCTATCTATCTATCTATCTATCTATCTATCTAGTTAGGTACACAGGTGCCATGGTTCGTGTGTGGAGGTTAGCTTTTGAGGGTGTGTTCTCCCTTGTCACCATGTGAATCCTAGGAATTGAACTCAAGTTGTCAGGCTAAACAGCAAGTGCCTTTACCTGCTAAGCCATCTTGTCAGCTCAACAGTGAGCATCTTTATTTTTTTTTAAACTATAGTTTATTTTTACTTTATATGCATTGGTGTTTTGCCTACATGTTGTCTGTGAAGGTCTCAGATCCTCTGGAACTGGAGTTACAGACAGTTTCGAGTTGCCATGTGGGTGCTGGGAATTGAACCGAGGTCCTCTGGAAGAGCAGCCAGTGCTCTTAACTGCTGAGCCATCTCTCCAGCCTCTATTACAGAGGTTCTCAACCTTCCTAATGCTGCGACCCTTTAATACAGTTCCTCATGTTGTGGTGACCCTCAACCATAAAACTATTTCATTTCTACTTCCTAACTGTACCCTTGCTGCTGTTAGGAATTGTAATGTTAATGTCTGACACTAGACTTAAAGGAGATCTCGACCCACAAGTTGAAAACCAGTGCCCAACAGTGAGCATCTTTGAGGGACATTTTTTTATGCTTGCTATACTATTTTCTTTTTAGAAACAATTTCCCTAAAGTGGATGTACAGATACGTTCTCATCAACAGTGAGAATTCCCTGCTTCCTGTCCTCACCAATCCTTGCTGTAGATGCTTTAATTTGCTCATTTGTTGGGTATGTAGTAGTGTATCATTGTGACTTATTTTTCTTCTCTCTAATTAATTTCCACTCTTCTAAGAAAATGTTTTATTACTAAGATTGGTGTGTGTGTGTGTGTGTGTGTGTGTGTGTGTGTGTGTGTGTGTTGTGTTTGGTCATGTGCACTTGGCACACTTGTGGAGATCAGAGAATAACTTGTGGAGTTAGTTCTCTTCTTTCTACCTGTGTGGGGGTCCCTGGCACTGAACTCAGCCTTTATCCACCGAGCCGTCTCACCAGCCCAGTTTCTCCTTGTTCTTGAGTAAGGTCTCTGTGAGGGGTAGGGTGGGCAAGGGGAAGCATTCACTCCACCCTCCTCTCCACCCCAGTGTGTGCATCCTGTTGCATACTTGACTGCTCTGTGATGACCCATTTTTATTGTTACATGTCGTCACATTCTCATCTGCTGACAGCCTCCATCCCACCCCAGCCGTCCACTCCCTGGACCACACCTTGAGCTGAGTCATTACCTGGAAGCCTACAACAGACAGAAGGACACTTCCTGAGTCCTTGCACCACGTGCCAGGCACTGTGCCAAACAAAGGCTTTACATTCATTCTTTCCTCACACAGACTTGTAAGGCTGGTATTAATTTCCTCATCATTTAAACACACGCAGGTGAGACCACTTGTCTGAGTGGCACCTCGAGGTGACAGGCGGGACTAGCTGAGTCTCAGATTTAAATTCCTAAGGCTGGGGATGTAGCTCAGTGATAAGTGCTTGCTTAGCATGTCCAAGGCTCTGGGTTCAAGTCTCAGCATCACACACAAATATTCTGGGGTTTGGGGGTCTACATTGGTATCAGCAGTTGACAGACCAGCCCGGTCTACAGAGTTCATTCCAGGAAAACCAGGGCTACACAGAGAAACCGGTCTCAAAACGCACCCCCCCCCAAAAAAAAAAAAACCCAAAACAAAACATGAAACAAACAAAACTTTCAAAAAGTTAAAATAATATATTTTTATTATTGGTTTTATTCTCTTAATTTTTAAAATTTAACTTATATATGTGTGTATGCCGGAGTGTGTGTTTGTACACCACATGTGCAGGAGCCCACAGAGTTTAGAAGATGCATTTGGTCCCCTAGAACTAGAGGTATGGATGGTTGAGCTGTCATGAGGGTGCTGGAACCAACCTGGGTCCTCTGCAAGAGCAGTAAGTACTCTTAACTCCTGAGCCATCTCTCCAGCCCCTCAAATTTTTTACAATTACATTACTTACCTGTGTGTGTTCATGCATTGTGTGAATGTATGCATGCATTCCACAGAGCAGATGTGGAAGTCTACAAACAGCTTGCAGAAGTCCATACCCTCCTACCATGTGGGGATCAAACTTAGGTAATTGGGCTTGGCAGCAAGCACCTTTACCTGCTGAGCCATCTCACCGGCCCCAAATTCCTCATTTTAGTCACAACCCTGTACTGTCTTCCGTATCTTCAAACTCCAGTATCCGGACCTCTGATCCCAGCTCCTGCTGTCTAGCTGTGACAAGGCTTCCTGGCCGTTACTCCCATGGCCTCAGTGCTCCTCACTGTTTTTCTGTTGTGTACCAGTGGGCCAGACCTCTCCGACTTTTCTTCCTTCCCCACACAGCTAGCGTCTTAGCGGACTACGTGATATCTCACTAACTCTCTGATAGCTAGAACCCCAGAAGGAAACAGAAGTGACCACAGCTGGAATTGTGAAGATAGTTTAATGAAGGAACTATAGGCAGAGGTGTGAGCAGGGTTGAGGGAACTAGGAGGGGGGACAAGGCCACAGGAAACGGACCACATTGCCCTTAAATCTAAATGTCAGGAACATGACGTGAAATGGTGTTACTGGAATCCATGAGCAAGCCTTGAGCTGGGGCTGTGGGACTTATGTCGGACAGAAGGTATTGACAAAGCTTGGAGTGGGAGACAGGCCTGGAACGCCTGATCTTCCTGCTCTAAGGTCCCGCTGGTGCTTCTCAAGGAGAGCCTAATAGGGTGCTAAGGAGACAGTGCTAATGGGTAATGCCAGGCTATAATCCTGGCTACTTGGGGAGTGAGGCAGGAGGATTGAAAATTCAAGGCCAATCTGGACTACATGGTGAGACCTTGTCTCAGAAAGCAAGGGGCCCCGGGAGATAGTTCAGTCTGTAAAGTGCTTGTCATGTAAGCACGGGGAAACCTGAGCTTGGATCCCTAGCACCCATGGAAAAAGTGGGGCACCTGTTTGTAATCCTAACTTCTGGGGAGGTAGAGATAGATGGTTGATTCCTGGGGTTTGCTGGCCAGTCAGTCTAGCCAAATTGGTGAGCACCAAGTTCAGTGGAGAGACTGTCTCAAAAAATATGGTGAAGAGTGATTAAGAAGTCTGCCAAAGTCAACTTCTGGTGCATGCACACACTCAAATTACAAAGTGCAAAGAAGGCTCAGTGATAGAGCCCCTGCCTAGAATCCCCCAGTGAGGGGCTGGGGTGTGGCTCAGTGGTAGAGCCCCTGCCTAGAATCCCCCAGTGAGGGGCTGGGGTGTGGCTCAGCAATAGAGCACTTGCGTATAACGTGAGAATTCACTCTCCATTACCGTAAAAGGGAGAGGGGATGAAAAGATGGCTCAGCAGTTAAAAGCATTCTGGCTGCTCTTCCAGAGGACACAGGTTCAGTTCCCAGCACCCATATGTTGCCTCACAACCATCCTCTTGTGACCTCTGCAGGCATGCTTGGGTCACACAGAAGTACATAGAGGCAAAACACTTACACACAAGTGAGTATTTATAACACCATTATATATATAAAAAGACAAGGGAGCCAGTATGATGCTATCCACGGGGATAGAGGATGGTGGAGGGTGGGATGGGGTGGGGTAAAGGGAAAGTGACCAGCTCATGCTCCCTTATCTATCTAGCTTTCTGCCTGAGCTAGCAGCATGGCCACGACCTCTGGTCCAGGGAGCTGTCTGACTCTAAAATAAACGGCAGCAAATGCTCACTTGAACTTCTCGGCCACCTCCCTCCCTCTCAGCTCTTTCTACCTGGGCCCAGCCCTGCCATTTCAGCCTTAACAAAAGAAACCCAGGCAGTTCGGTCGCGCTCCTTCCTGTTCAAGCTGACAGGTGTCCACATCCATATATCCCTCACCTCCAGGACTCTGCTCAGGTCCTCTTCCCATCCTACCCCAACCTCTCAGAATACAGTACTCTGGTTTTTTTTTTGTTTGTTTGTTTGTTTGTTTGTTTTGTTTTGTTTTTTTGTTTTTCGAGACTGGGTTTCTCTGTGTAGTTTTGGGCCTTTCCTGGATCTCGCTCTGTAGACCAGGCTGGCCTCGAACTCACAGAGATCCGCCTGGCTCTGCCTCCCGAGTGCTGGGATTAAAGGTGTGCATCACCACCACCCAGCCAGTACTCTGTTTTTCTTCCCTCCTCTCTCCAAGTGTCTACCATCTTAACAGCCAACTCACAGCTTTGCCAAAGACAAACAAAACCAAAGCTTGGGGCACAGAAGGAAACAAAACAAACAAAAGCTCCAAACAGACGACAGGCGCACAGCCCCTCCCCCCATCTTCTGTACTTTGCTGTACGTCACCCTCGTGATCTCATCCCAAATTCAGTAAACTAAATTTTTTCCCCTACAGTAGTTTGGGAAGGAGAGAGGCAGGGATGTGCCATGGAGCACATGTGGAGGTCAGGGGACAGCTTGGCCATCTACTCTTCCTTCCTCCCGCCTTTATGGGTTCTAGATGTGAGCTCATGCCATGAGGCTCTCGCGGCAGGCCCTCTCGGTGCAGTGTGTGCCTTGTCCCTTTTGTTTATTTATTTACTTAGGTTTTTCAAGACAGGGTTTCTCTGTGTCGCCCTGGCTGTCCTGGAACTCACTGTGTAGACCAGGCTGGCCTCAAACTCAGAGATCTGTTTGCCTCTGCCTCCTGAGTGCTGGGATTAAAGGCGTGCGCCACCACCTCCCAACTTGTCCCTAATACTTAAAAGAACATGTATGACTTACGGTTCTTGGGCTGCAGGCAATAGAGACTGACTCCTGCTAAATTAAACACAAAAATATACCTGTGCTGGCTAGGTTTTTGTCAGCCTGTTACAAGCTGGAGTCATCAGAGAGGAAGGATCCTCAATTAAGAAAATGCCTCTACAAGATCGGGCTGTAGAAAACAAAACAAAACAAAAAAAAACAAAAACAAAAACAGACTGTAGGCAAACCTGTAGGACATGTTCTTAATTAGTGATTAATGGGGCAGGGTCCAACCCATTGTGGGTGGTGCCATCCCTGGGCTGGTTGGTGGTCCTGGGTTCTATAGGAAAGCAAACAGAGCAAACCATGAGTATCAAGCCAGTAAGCAGCATCCCTCCATGGCCTCTGCATCAGCTCCTGCCTCCAGGTTCCTGGCCTATTTGAGTTCCTTCCCTGACTTCCTTTGATGATGAACTGTGATGTGGAAGCATAAGATAAATAAACTCTTTTCTCCCCAAGTTGCTTCTGGTTGTGGTGTTTTTTTGAAGCAGTAATAACCCTAAGGCATTACGTATTGGAAGAAAATGAGAATGGCACCCAAGAACCAGATCCCAGGAAGGGCTGGATGGAGGCCGTGTAAATGAAGAGGAATGGCTCCTTAGGGCTCTTACTGCAGCATGAATCGGCTCCAGCCTGGTTTAGACCTTATGTCACGCAAGCTCAAGATTCAAATTCCAGGGAGAGGCTCTGATTGGTGCAACTCGAGTCATGTGGTCTCCCCTTAGCCTGTAGATGGCCTGGGTTTCTTGATGGACAGCCTCATGGAAATGTCTTTCAGTGGCCCATGGTGGGGATCTGAGATCAACGAGGGGCGGTGGATGCTGGAAAGCAGAGACAGTGGATGCCCTGGACAGTCCATTTCTCCTCAGCGCCCATCCTCCACCTCCCTGTGGCTCACACTGCGCGAGCTAATGACCTCATGCCCAATCCAGGGACACCTTCAGGCTTTATGTTGAGCCTTTAATTCTCCGCTCCAACCCTTTCAGAATATTTCCTTCCTTGGCTTTTGAATCAAGAATCAACCCAAGGGTAGATCTCAACCACAAACATCCTGAGCAAGTCCTGCGGATCAGGAATCCAGGAGCAGCTTGGCGGAGAAGCAGTGGTCTCTTCTGAAGCCTTGGGTGCTAGGGAGCACTACAAGGTAGTTTCCCCCATGATCTGTGTCTTAACGGAGGAGAGGGAAAGGAGGCAGGGGAAGAGGGACACACACAGCTCCCCCCCCCCCCCCCACACCCCTCACAAGAAATGTTACCATTTTTCCCCTTCTTTTAACATAACATTGTTATTGATTCTCTGGGAATGTGACACCATGCAGCCCACCACACTCACTTCCCAGTCTTTCCAGGCCTGTCCCCGACAACCCTTGTGACCTCCCCACCCCAAAAAAGAAAAAAAAAAGGGTCCACTTTGTGTTGTCTATATACTCACTGGAGCATGGTCAAGCTCTCAGAGGCCTGCTCCTTACAGAACTGAGCCCTACCCTCCTGCACCCCCACCAGAAGCCATCGATCGTGGAGAGCTAACCTTATCGTCCATACCACACTTTTTAAGAGTTCTCTTTGGTGGTTTCCTGTCTTGGCTGTTACCTTCTTTGGGGGCGGGGTGGGGTGGGGGTTGGGGTTGTCACAGAAGCCTTCCATGTCCCTCTCTCTCATCTGTGTATCTGCTGCAGTCATCCATAGCACAGCAAAAGCAGCCTCCTTGCTCTTTGCAGTCAGCGGGAACACAGCTCATGGGCCTTCACTGTTTCACTCGGGCATCCACATGGCCTTCGGTGGGAACATGGGCCACAGACATCAACACAGATCCCGGCTGCAGCTGAACCGTGGACCCAGGCATGGCCTTTGGTGGGAACATGGGCCACAGACATCAACACAGCCCCACCTACACACACCTCAAAATAAATATGTTATTAATTTCTGAAAGAGAGAGACTGTGGCCTGTGTGTGTGTGTGTGTGTGTGTGTGTGTGTGTGTGTGTGTGCAGAAATACTCTCACATGAAGGTCAGAGGGCAACTTACAGGAGCTGGTTTCCTCTTTCTGCCATGTGCACCCCAGGGATTGAACTGAGGTGGTCAGGCACCTTTGTCCACTGAGCCATCTCATCGGCCCCTCTCTCTGTCTGCCGCCCTTCTTTTTTCCCTTCTTCCCTCCCTCTTCCTTCCTTTGTAAGGGGCTTGCTAGGTGGCTCAGAATGGCCTCGAACTTCAGCCTCTTGAGTGCTAGGATTACAGCGTATTCCCCCCCACATCCCATCCCCCATGATCAGCCCCCCACCAAGGTCTGATGTATCCCAGGTTGGCCTAGGTCCCCATATGTAGCTGAGGATGTCCTTGAACTTCTGACCCTACTGCCTCCACCTCCCAGGTGCTGAGATGACAGGCGTACATACTCTGCCATGCTCAGTGAATAGGGTGCTACAGATCAAGCCTGGGAGGGCTTTGTGCACACTAGGCAAGCGCCCTGCAACAGAGCCGCATTCGCAGCCTAACCTTAGCATCTTCGTTTTAGATTTATTCTCTCTCTCTCTCTCTCTCTCTCTCTCTCTCTCTCTCTCTCTCTCTGAGACAGAGTTTTTCTGTGTAGCCTTGGCTGTTCTGGAACCCGCTTTGTAAACCAGTCTGGCCTCAAACTCAGAGACCTGCCTGCCTCTGCCTTCCGAGTTCTGGGATTAAAAGTATGTGCTACCCTCCATGACGGGTAAGGTGACCTGCTGACGTCCCACGCAACCCAAGTCAGAAGCTCATTTATTAATAAAAGGGGGACCTGTAGGGCCCTGGCCCCCGTTTTGGGTAACTGCTGCCTTGCTTGCGGACCTTGACCTTGAGATCCTCCCTATGCCAATTCCCTGCCAAGTTCCATCCTCCTGAATGCTTAAGAGAAGTTCCTTGTCTGTGTATCCTGAATAATGGACGTTAACAGATTAGAAGCAAGATAGTAAAACATCAGTAGCAAACTTCTGCCCTCCGGGGTCCTCCCATTGTGCTGTAAGCCTGTATTTAAGACCTCCTCCCCTCTTCAATAAATGACATTCGGCATTTAAAATTTAAAAATATATATATATATATATATATATATATATAATTGAATGAATACTACGAATGTAATCTATGAATACCACAAATGTGATTAATATCATGAGTGTAACTAATGAATATCTTGAGTGTAATTTAAAAAATAAATTAATTAAAAAAAAAAAGTATGTGCTACCACTACCTGGCTTTTTATTGTTTCTTGAGATAGGGTCTCATGTAGCCTAAGCTGGCCTCAAATTCTCTATTTGGCTGAAGTTGGCCTTAAATTTCTGATCCTCCTGCCTCCACATCCCAAGGACTAGAATTACAGACATGTGCCACCACATGTGACTTTTAACTATATGTTGATATTAGCCAGAACTTCACACTTATCTTTAAAATACTCTTTCTGTCCATCTGTCTGTCCGCCCATCTGTCCATCCTTCCTTTCTCTTTCTGTGTGATGGGGACTGAGCCTAGACATGCTAGACAAGTGCTCTACCGCTGAGCTGCATCCTTAGCCCTTCTATTTCTTATTTTGAGGCAGTCTCACTAAGTTGTCTAGGTTGGCCTTGAACTCATACCTAGCCCAGGCTGACTTTGATCTTGTCCTTGTAATTATTTTTTTCACTCTTTGGGGGCCTGCCACCCAGTTCCGAAATAAATACTTGGAGACTTATTCTTACTTATGAATGCCCGGTCTTAGCTTGGCTTGTTTCTAGCCAGCTTTTCTAACTTAAATTATCCCGTTTCTCTTTAACTATGTTTTGTCTCGGGGCCCTTTACCTTTCTTTATTCTATCTATCTTTCTTTCCTTCTTACTCCCTGGCTGGCTGGGTGACTGGCCCCTGATATCCTCCTCTCCTTCTCCTTTCCTTGCCTCTTCCTCTCTTAAGTCTAAATTTCTCCTCCTATTTATTCTCTCTGCCCAGCAGCCCCGCCCATCCTTTCTCCTGCTTTACTATTGGCCATTCAGCTCTTTATTAGACCATCAGGTGTTTTAGACAGGCACAGTAACACAGCTTCACAGAGTTAGACAAACGCAACATAAAAGAATGCACCACCTCTTTACAACATTAAACAAATGTTCCGCAGCGTAAATGAATGTAACACATCTTCAGCTAATAGTCTACAACATTGTGCTCTTCTTTTCTTAGCTCCTGAGTGGCTGGAATGACAGACCTAGGTGCCCAAACCAGGCTGATGAATTCTCCCGTCTACTAAGAGACCCGAGTGAAAAATGTCTCTACCCTCTCCCCCGCTCACATCCAAGCATAAGCCCTGCTGACTTGAGTTAAATCTCGAGTCTTCAGCCATGTTGTCTCATCCGTGTCCCCGACACCAGTGTGCAATAGCTGTTGACATAGGCGACTGCAGCAGCAAACTCATTTTTCTTGCTTTCACTTTTGTCCCTTCAAAAGCATCCTTTCCAAAATGCCAAGCTTCCCTGGACCAAATCCTCCAGGGTTCCAGGTGTGGTGGTACAGGCCTGTGATCCAAGCTACCTGGCAGGTTGAGGCAAGAGAATTGCAAGTTCAAGGTCTGCCTTGCCTACAGAGTGAATTCAAGACCAACCTGGGAGACTCAGTGAGACTCTGTCTCAAAATAAGTAAAAAGAGGGCTGGGGGTGTGGCTCAGTGGTGGAGCCCCTGCCAAAATCCCCCAATGAGGGGCTGGGGGTGTGGCTTGTGGTAGAGCCCCTGCCTAGAATCCCCCAGTGAGGGGCTGGGGTGTGGCTCAGTGGTGGAGCACCTGCCTAGAATCCTCCAGTGAGGGGCTGGGGGTGTGGCTCAGTGGTAGAGTCCCTGCCTAGAATCACCCAGTGAGGGGCTGGGGGTGTGGCTCAGTGGTAGAGCCCCTGCCTAGAATCCCCCAGTGAGGGGCTGGGTGTGTGGCTCATTGGTAGAGTCCCTGCCTAGCATGTGTGGGTTCCTAGACTCCATCACTGATACCACATTAAAAAAACAAAAACAACACACACACACACACACAAACTTCAGTGACCCCCTCCCCCATGTCCTCTGATATCAAATGATATTTAATGTTTGAGTCCCAGGCAGTGTCCTCAGCATCTTTCTCCTATAGTTTAGGCTTCAGCAACCCCTACTACAGGTACACAAATGACTTCCTCACATGCATGCTGTTCATGATGTCCTTTCTAATTTTAATGCCTTTCTCCCCATTTTGGGAAGACTTTTCCCTTTTAAAATTCAAGGAAATTCTGCTAGCTAGTTTTGTGTTCCAGAAGATGCTGCTGTTGTGATTTAAGAAAAAAAAAATTAGGGCTAGAGGGATGGCTCAGGGGTTAAGAGCGCTGACTCTTCTTCCAGAGGACCCGAGTTCAATTCCCAGCACCCACATGGCAGCTCACACCTGTCTGTAACTCCAGTTTCAGGGGACCCCCACACCCATGGCAAAAACACAAATGCACAAAAAAATAAAATAAAGCATATTTACTTTTTTAAAATGTGTGTGTGTGTGTGTATTTCTATGTGTGTGAGCAGGCCATCATGCAAGTGTGGAAGTCAGAGGACCAACTTGTGAAAGCTGGTTGTCTCCTTCCACCATGTGGGTCATGCTGGGAGACAAGCACCTTCATCTGCAGAGCCATTTTGCCAACCCTGATGTTGGGATTTTTGTATGCATTTCTCTCTCTTACTGGACCATGAACCCTTGACGTTCTTGTTCTTTCTTCCCTCTGTGTGTCCTGAGAACCTCCCATGGACGTTGTGCAGGTCTTCAGGCTGTGTGGATTGAGCAGATGCATGTTATCAAGTGTCAATTCACAATAGCATAAGAAACATGCTCTGGGGCTGGAGAGGTGGCTCAGCAGTAAAAAGCACTTGCTACTCTTACAGAGGACCTGAGTTCAATTCCCAGCTCCCACATGGGTGACTCACACCATCCATAACTCCAGGGAATCTAACACCCTCTTCTGACCTCTGAAGGCATCAGGCACACACATCGTGTGCATACATACACACACAGCTGAAACGCTCATACACATAAAATAGAATAATTAAGTCTTAAGAAAGAAACACGAGCTGGTTTTTGGAGTTGAATAGGCAGGTGTTAGCAAGGAGCAGTTGGGAGGGGAGAGTGGGTGGGAATAGGGCAGCGTGGGGGACATTAACTGCTTGTGCACAAGCCCTGAGGTAAGAGGAAGCAGATTCAAATTGTGACCTGGTGTGACTAGAGTACAAGGTGCAGAGTGGACAGTGGCTAGAGGGGGTGGGGAGCCAGACACTGTGCAGGACTCAAAAAAGAAAAGGAGAATTGACTCTCACAAGTTGTTCTCTAACTACTGTATTCTCGGCCCCCTCGTAAATAGAATAGAACAGAATAGAAAATAAGCGAACCTTTTGAAAAAGGAATGGTCTACCCAAAGACCACTGAAGGTGTTCAGATCCACCTAGCCTTCCTTCCACTTTCCATTTATTTATTTATTTATTTATTTATTTATTTATTTATTTATTTAGAGATAGAGTCTCACCATGTTGCCTTGGCTGGCCTGGAACTCAATAAGTAGATCAGGCTGTCTTTGAACTCACAGACCTCTGCCTACTTCTGTCTCTCGAGTGCTAAAACTAAAGGTGAGTGCCGCATCCACTCCCACTTCCATGTTTGAGATGCTCTCTCTCACTGAAGTGCCCTGACAGGCTTTGAACTTTGAGTCTCCTTGCCTGAGCCTCCCGGGAAGCTGGGATTACGATTCGAGCCACCATGGCCAGTGTCTATTTTTTTTTTTTTTTCACTGTGTAGTTCAGGCTGGCTCTGAACTCTCCATCTGCCTGTCTCAGCCTCCCAAGTGTTAAGAGTCCAGTCATGTGCCACCTCACACAGCTAAAGGGCATTTTAATATTAAGGTGTTTCACGAATTGGATGGAATTTTGAGCCTGACTAGATATGAGGAAGAGAAACCGGTCAAGGAATAGGGCTCATTTATGAATTAACTTGATTAGAGGTGGGAGAGTGGGAACCCATGTCGGGGGGTGGGGGGGGGGGGGGGGGGAGGCTACATGCAAGGATTTGATGTGTTGTTTTGGGAGTGTTTTCAGCACTTTCAGGAGGGGGTTTGGGAGGGAGTGCTAAACTGTAGACAAATTTAGGTAGATATAGCCGTTGTGGGAAGGGATGATTCATGCTTGCACAGAAAGTGGGTCTTCTTGGATGCTGAGAGGGTACTTTTGAAGATGGTTGTGGTCGCGTGCTGCAAGGAGGGAAAGGCAGATAGAGTTGAAAAGCTCATGTTGTGTTTAAGAAGGAGTGGGCTGGCCTGGAGCCTGAGCAGGCAAGTGATGGGTGTGGGTTGGGCTAGACTCCTGAAGGGTTGAGGTTGGGCTTGGCCATAGAACTGTCAGTAATGTATCGCTCTGGCCACCAGGGGGCAGCAGCCACATGGAATCCAGGAAGTTAACTGTGGCCAGCGAGCCTCACAGATGTGGGCAGAGTTGGGGCTGGGCCACAGTAAAAGCTGCTTGATAGTTGGAGAACATTTCTAAGTGAAGGGAGCTGAAAGATGGTAGGAGACTCTTCAGGGTGGATGCGAGTTTCACAGTCCTGTCTTAGAGGGTCCCCACGGGCCACTGGGGATGCAGATAGCTTGACAGTATGCTTCAGCAATCCTGAGTTTGTGTCTTCATTTTCTCTAATTTTGTTTTGTTTTGTTTGAATTTTTTTGTTTGTTTGTTTTGAAACTTTCTCACTGTGTAGTCTTTCTGGCCTGGAACTCACTCTGTAGACCAGGCTGGCCTTGAACTCACAGAGATCCACCTGTCTCTGCCTCTCGATTCTGGGACAAAAGTTGTGCACCACTACACCTTTATAGATAAATATATATTAATTAGTATTAATGTTATCAATACAAGGTCTGGCTTGTGTAGCCCAGGATAACATCGTGCTTTCCATCCCCCTGCCTCAGCCTCCCAGGGATTGTAGGCCAGCATCATGCCCAGTTTGTTTGTTTCTGCCTTCCTTCCTGTCCTTTTTTTTTATTATTATTAAATTTTTATAAAAACTTATTTGTATGGGTATTTTGCCTGCATGTGTGTGTATCACATTGTGCCTGGTGCCTTCAGAGGTCAGAAGAGGGCGTCAGATCCCCTGGAACTGGAGTTTCAGATGGTTGAGAGTCACCAGGTGAGTGTTGGGAACTGAACCATCCAGAAGGGCAGAGCTCTTAGTGCTGAGCTGTCTCTCCACCCCTCCTTCCTGATTTTTGTTTGTTGCCATCTCATGTAGCCCAGGCTAGCCTTGAACTTACGATGTAGTCAAGGATATTGTAAAGCAGCCTCTCTCTTTAGCTTCCTCCTTCTGGTACACAGAGTGCTCAGGGCCTTGTGAATGTTCTGTCACCCACGTACATCCCTCGGCTTTTGTTTTATTTTTGTTTCCCTTGTGTTTTGTTTTCTCCCATTTATTTTTTGTTATTATTTCTAGTTATGTGTTTGTCTGTGGGTATCTGTGCACATGAGTGGAGGTAACTGTGGAGGCCAGAGGTGTTGGAGCCCCTGGAGCTGGAGTTACCAGGGCTTGGGACCTGCCTGAGGTGGGTGCTGGGAACCAAACTCAGATCTGCAAAGGCAGTGTACATTCTTGAGCACTGATCCATCCCTTTAGCTGTTTCCCACATTTTATTTTGAGGCAGGCTCTTGGACTAACTTACAATCCTTCTGCCTCAGCTTCCCAAGCAGCTTGGATCACAGCCTCAGCCTCCTACCTATACCCACCAAGCGCTGGAATCATCAGTGTCCACCACTGTGTCTGGCAAGTGTTCTCATTTGCTGGAAAATGCTCCCCTATCTTCCTCCCTCTTCTCCAGGACTCATCTCAGGCATTGTCCCCTTCCAGTGAGTTCAGTGACTCCATAGACTTAAGGCACACACATATATACCTAAAATAGGTAAACAAACCTTAAAAGGAGAAAGGAAGGGAGAGAAGAAGAAAGGAAGAAAAGGCTGTCAAAATGGTTCACCAGGGAAAGGTGCACACTGCCAAGTCTGATGACCTGAATTCAATTCCTAGGATCTACTTGATGGAAAAGAGAGCTGTGGGCCAGGCGATGGTGGCGCACGCCTTTAATCCCAGCACTCAGGAGGCAGAGCCAGGCGGATCTCTGTGAGTTCAGGCCAGCCTGGTCTAGAGTGAGTTCCAGGACAGCCAAGGCTACACAGAGAAACCCTGTCTCAAAAAACCAGAGAGAGAGAGAGAGAGAGAGAGAGAGAGAGAGAGCTGTGTCCTGAAAGTTGTCCTCTGACCTCCATACATATCACACACACACACACACACACACACACACACACACACACACACACACCAAAAAACACCCCCCAAAAGCAGCACTGAAAAAAACATAGCTTGTAGAACATCCCACATTCTATATTCCAGAGGACAACTTTTTATTTTATGTGTATGAATGTTTTGTCTGCATGTATGTCTGTGCACCAGGTGTGTGCCTGGTGCCATAGAAGATCAGAGGAGGGCACTGGATCCCCTGGGACTGCAGTTACAGAGGGTTGTAAGCCGCCGTGTGGGTGCTGGAAATAGAACCCAGGTCCTCTGGAAGAACAGCCAGTGCTCTTAACCACTGAGCCATCTCTTCACCCCTGATGCATGGTCCGGTCCTTAGAGGAATATGATGCTTTGAGAACGAGGGCTTCGTTAGATGCATAGAGCACGCTCATCTTCTCTGTGCTGAAGCCAGCATGCCTTGTACATCCTGGTGTGTTCTGGAATCATGACTTGGGGCAAGAGGACCCCTAGAGGTCATTTAGGACAAGGGATATCCAGGGCTTGCTCCTGTGTCTGCTGTGGAATCTCCATTTGTAAGTAAGTGAGGAACACTGTTGCCTGCTTAATGTGGACATTCTAGATAATTAAGAGATAATGGGGCTGGAGAGTGGTTCAACAGTTAAGAGCACTGGCTGCTCTTCCAGAGGACCTGGGTTCAGTTCCCGGCACCCACATGGTGGCTCACAACTGTCTGCAACTCCAGCTCGTGGGGATCCAGTCTCCTCTTCTGGCCTCCGAGGACACTCACCTACACAGGTGCCTACATATATACAAACACACACATAAATAAAAACAGTCTTTAAACAACAAAGAACTTAACTCATGGGTTGGGGAGATAGCTCAGAGGATAAAGTGCTTGTTTTGCAAGCACTAATTCCGAATTTTATCCTCTGAACCTGTGTGAAAAAAACAAGCTGCTGTGGAATGTGTAAGGGCATATTGTAACCCCAGCCCTGGGGTGATGGAGACCGTGCATCCCTGGGGTTCAGTGACCATCTAGCCTGGCCTAACTGGGGAGTTCGAGAACAATGAGAGACCTTGTCTCAAAAGAAAAACAACAACAGAAAAAAACGAAACCCAAAACAAAACAAGATGAAGAGCACCCGAAGGCCACGGGAATGTGACCGCTAACCTCCATAGGCACAAGCGCACACATGACCTCACAGACATATGTACCTCCACACACACAAACACATGCACAGTAAACACATTTTAGACACTAACCTCCTTCCAAAAGGGATGCCAGTCGTGTAGGCTGTGGGCTGTAGACAATGTACCGGTTGTCCAGAAAACATACAATGCTTAGCATGTATCCCATGCCATTTCTTAGGTCTTCAGCTCCAGGGCTTATGTATTGAATGTCCGCTAGCTGTATATGTAATTACGAGGCACTTGGTTATTCTTGGGGGGGGTGTCCCCACCTCTATGTGCCCTCGAGGTGTTGAGGGCACAGCAGAGAGAAACAGCCTTGACCCTTTCTGTGTCTTGGAACCTCCCTTCCAGAGGGTACAGTAGTCTCTTGTCTTCTGTACAAAGTCCTCAGGAGTCAGTGGGGCATACTTATTGTGGAGTTCAGTGTTTGTGTTACTTACTTAGATTGCTTAAACTTAAAATAATTTTAAAAATTTATATTAAAAGTTTCAATTACCATTAGTGTGTGTGTGCATGTGTGCGAGTGTGGAGGCTGTGGATTTCTCCGTCCACACTTCCATGGGTTCTGAAGATTGAACTGGAGTCACCAGGCTTGCACAGTAAGTGCCCTTCCTCACTCAGCCACCCAGCCCCTATATTTGAAATTTTAAAACATTTATGTAGCGCACACACACACGTGTGTGTAGGTGTGTGCGCTCGTGCACACTCATGCATAGGCAAGTGTACATGTGTGACATGGTGCACGTGTGTAGGTCAGAGGACAGCTTTGGGGAGTCTATCTCCTTCTACCATGTGGGTTCTGGGGAGTGAACTCAGGTGATCTGGCTTGGCAGCAAACCACCTTTACCAGCTGAGCCTTCTTGCTAGCTCCATTGTAGATCAGGCTGGCCTCAAATTTATGGTAATCCTCTGATCTCCAAAGTTCTGGGATGAAAAATATCCACACCTGTTAGTTCTTGGGATCGAACCTGGGGCTTTGTGCAAGCTTTATTCCCAATCCCTGTGGTGCTTTCCCTGTTTTTGAGGGGCCTGGTGTGTGGGGGGTCTCATGTAGTCCAGGCAGATCTTGAACTTACAATGTAGCTGAGGTTGGCTTTGAACTGACTTCCCTGCTTCCACTTTTCAAGTGCTGGCATTACAGGAGTGCTCCATCACACCTAACTTACCAGGTCCCTTAGGGTTATATTGAGGGCCCATGTAACTAATTTGTGTGCAGGTGGAGTGGGGGAATCGTTTTATTGATTAGTGTCCCCCCCCCCCTTGCAGGTGCTCTTAAGTGATTGCGAGGTAATTACGCATATACTGCCTAAGATGCAGTGCCTACTTTGTACGCAAGGGGTAGATAGTTTGTGCGTCCGTTTGTTTTGCGCACCCAGAGCGAGTCCCACGGGGCTGCTTGGTACAGGGAATAGTGAGTAGCTCCGTGTCTGTTATGCACACGCTGCACGGGTCCCAGGTACTTACTCGGCTCGCCCGCAGGATAGGTGTTTCCTGTATTTATTTCTGTTAGGAACTGCGCTTGCAGTGTAGGTCCCGGGAGCCTTCTCTGTATATGTGGGCAGTTTGGGGAGGGGTGTGTGTGTGTCTCTGTGTGGTATTTTTCTCACATCGCAAGGATCCAGTGTGCACACTCGATATACATGGAGAAACAGGAAAACCTTCTCAGTAACAAAGCAGAGGGTGGCGGCTGCCGCTAACAGCCGAGATTGCGCAGCGCGTGCCCGCTGTCCGCTGTCCGCCTCCTCATCCTCCCTTCCGCAGCATCCCTTCCCAGGTCTGGGCACTACTGACTTCTATCTCCTTGCTGCACTTCCACGCCCCAGCCAGCAGGGGGTGGAAGCCTCGAGCCCTCTGCTGACCCTGTGAGGACCTTCCTCTGGTCCATGGCTCTTTCTGGTTCTGCCCTTCTTTTCTCAGGCCTCTTCCAGAGGCATACTGTGCTCCAGGAGAGAGAGCCTTCCTCCTCTCATTCTCCACCCCCTCATGCTCCCCATCCCTGGACTTGCGTGTCACCCCTCTGGGTTCTGTCGCTGTGTCCCATGCCCCCTCTCTCCCAGGACGCTGTCTCCTCTCTCCTAACTCCTCTCTGTTCACCAGAGAGCCCCTTCCAGTGTCGGTCTCCGTCGGGCTTCTCTGTGTCTCCCTGTGTTTCTCCTTTCTGGGCTGGCCATGTGTGTTTCCCGGCATCATCTCTAGACCTCAGTTTTGCTGCGGCCTCTCGCCCTGACTTTACTTTTCACATCTTCTGCTCCTCGTCTCTCAGCCCCTTTCGTCTACTTCTCAGCGCCCCTATGCGTAGTTGTTCGTTTCTCCCTCCCACTAATCGCTTGTCTCCTCATCTGACTCTCACTTTCCTGCTCCGTGCCGTTTTCTGTGTCTCTGAATCTTCTGGTCTCCGTCGGGGTCTCTGGTGTTCTCTGATTCCTCGGGTCTAGTTCTCTTCTCTTGTATCTTCCCGTCCCTGCGTCTCTCTGCCTCTGCCTTCTTCCTCTCTTTAGGGCTCTTCCTTGCCCTTGTTTGACTCTTGATGGCCTCTCTCTCTCTTACATGTCTGTCTCTCTCTTTTTGGGTCTCTCCCTACTGCTCGGTGTGTGTCCCCCTGTCTCTGTGTGCTCCGTTTTTGTGCTGACTTCCTGCCTCCCCTCTCTCCCTTGCGCGGACCTCTCATTTTTATCTCTTTGTCTCTGGGTGTCTCTGTGGTTCTTGGTGCCTCTCTCTGCCTTTTTGCCCCATCTGCTCCGCGCTCTCCCGTCCCTGGGTCTGTATGTTTCTGTATTTCTCTGGACTGCTCTCTGCCTCTTGCACTACACTCCCTCTCCTTTCTTCCCCTTCTCTTTGTCTCTGGGTGTCTCTCTGCACCCCCACTTTAGGGCCCCTTCTTGCCTTTGAATCTCTCTCTGCTGAGTCTCCACTCTGTCTCTTTTCTCTCTTCCGCTGCGTCTGTTTGTTTTTTCAGTGTCTCTGTCTCTATCACTGAGTATCTCTCGGTCTCTGTGTGTCTCTGGATGTCTCTGTGAGTCTCTGGGCCCAAAGGTCTCCCTCTCCCTGTCTTTGAGTATTTGAGTCCCTTTCTGCTCACTATCTCTCTTCTTTTCCCAATGTCTCTGTATCTCTCCATGTCTCTGATATCTCTGTGTGTCTCTGTGTCTCAGGGCTTCCCCTTGTGTCGGTGTCCCCCTTTACTTATCATTTCTCTCCCATTTCCGTGTCTCTGTCTCAGCGTATCTCGGCTTATCTCTGAGTCTCTCTGTCTCTGTGTCTCTGTGAGTCTCGGGCCTCTCCCTGCCTCCGTGTCCCCTGCGCTCCCCGCCCTCTCCCTCTCCCTCTCTCCCCCCTCGCTCTCTGGCTCGCGCTCTCTCTCTGAGCATCCTTGGGCCCGGGGTTGCCATGGGGACAAGGTGGGAGCCGGGGATGGCGCGCGCCTGGGCTCGCGCCGGCAGCTCAGGCGAGGAGCAGCGGCCAGAGCAGCGCCAGCAGCAGGCAGCGAGCGGGCGCGGGAGCGGGAGCGGGAGCGGGGGTAGCGTTGGCGGCGGCGGCTCCTCCTCGGCCATCCCCTCGGAGCCGTGCAGCTGACGCGCATGGCGAAGACAGCGGCGCCTACCGATGGGAGCAGCGGTAAGGCAAGGCGGCGCGGCGCAGCCGGGCGGGCGGGCGGCGGGCAGCCTCCTCCTCTCCCCAGCTCGCCTGCGCGCCCGCCCGCCCGCCCGCCCTCCCTTCTTCCCTCTCCCCTCGCAGCCCCTGCCCGCCCGCCCGCGCCGCGCTCGCCCTTCCATTTAAAAATCTTTAAAACTTTGCATATTAATATCTGCGCTTTGCATAATCTGACCCGCGCTTTATTGATTGCAAGAAGCTTAATGCAGCCGGCTCGGCCTATTGCAGAGAGCTCTCCGGGCGGGAGCCGGGCGGGCGCCGCTCGCTCCGCACCGCGCTCCGGCTGGCCGCGCTGCTGCGGGCCCCGGCCCTCTCGCTTCCCTCCCGGCGCCCGCACCCAGGCTTTGCCCCCTGGCTGGGTATTTTTATTATTTGGGGGCGAGTGTGTGGGGGAGATCGGCTTGCTGTTGGTGACAGTGAAAGAACCAAAGGAGAGATAGATGGAGGGTGGGATGGGGAAAAATGGGGACTGAGGTGAAGAGGGAAGGAAAAAAAAAGAGAGAGAAAGCAAAAAGGATAGGGAAAGAAGAGGCGTGGAGGGGGAAGGGGGAGAGAGAAGGCAGCGGAGGACGGAGCTGAAAGGACGGATGAGCGAGAGCCGAGACAGAGAAGAAAAAGGAGGGAGGCGAGGAGCGCAGACTAGAGAAAGAGCCGGAGACAGCCCCGGAGCTGGCGAGCGAGGCAGGCGGCGGGCGCTTCATCGTCGCTGTCCCCCAGGCCAAAAAATAAAGAAAAGAAAAAGGGGGAAAAATCATACCAATAAAAAGGTGCTGAAAACAAAACACATCGCTGCTGGGGCCACCGAACACAAAAAGGAGTGAGCTTGGAGACGCAAGGCGAGGTGGCATCCGCTCCTGGCTGGCCGCGGAGCCTCGGACAGGCTCCCGGGGCTGGGTGGGACCCCTATTTTAATCCAGCATTTGAAGAAGGGGTGACTGTGGAGAAAACGAGGCGAGAGGGTTCAGGGCTGGTGGCGGTTTGCTTGCTTTTTTCTTTCCTCTCCCCCCTCCTTCCTGGGGGTGTGGGGGCCGGTTTAGTGAGGTGATGGTTGGTGATGCTGTCTGAAGCTCCGAAGAAAGCAGGGTGCATGGGGGGGAGAGGTAAGGGCCCTGGGAACGAGAAAAAGGCTGGGGGTGGGAATGGGGGCGTGAGAGAAAGGAAAGGGGTGCCTTGGCTAGCAGGAAGGGTGGAAATGGGAAGTAGAAGCAGCCGGGATGGGACGCGGAGAGGCGGTGGCGCCTCTCTGGTGTGAAGAGA
>CABHPP010142241.1:0-22825 GCA_902168425.1 Peromyscus attwateri | reverse complement strand
CCACTTCTGTACCAGGGAAGGGGAAACTTGGGAAACCAACATAAAGACCATGATAAAGCTACACATGAGAGTGACAGACAACATGCAGCCATAACCTGAGGACTCCGTTTCCCAACCTCACCTGGGCATTCACCATCCACATTCCCTTCATGCCCCCTCATGACAGTATGCATGGAGTAGCTCCCTTTAGAACAAGTCACCTTTTTGTCAGGATTAGTTTATTAAGAACAAAGGTTATACTGTTCTCCCCAAAATAGGAAGCCAGAATGCCCTGTCATAAAGAGAAAGGGACTAAAAATAACTCCACAAAGAACCACGATTTCCCAAGCCAGAGACATCACATGGACCATTAGCAGGTCTGTGTGGGCACACAGGGAACCGCTGTCTTGAGGAGTAGAAGCCAGGCAATCTAATGGGCTGACTCTAAATCATCATTGTCTCTGATGAAATGTGCCATGCAGTCAGGAGAACACACCGCAGTCATAAATCACAGCGTTTCCGTGCCATTACTTGGGCTCTATTTTGGCTAATAGCTCTTTGCCTTGAGGATAGGGTTAACAACTGGCTGTACAGACAGCAGGTAACGAAGCTGCGAGTCCAAGATGAATGGTAGCATACAGAATGTCACCTACAAGCTGTGGTGTGCATTCTTTTAATCTAGCCAGAAGGACCCAGGGAGAGCTCTGAGGTAATTCAAAAGAAGATCACAGAGAGGCTGGGCAGATGCTCAGTCAGTACAGAGCCCGTCATGCAAGCACAAGGACCCAAGTTCAGATCCCCAGCACTCACAGAAAGCCAGGTGTGGTGGCATGTGCCTGTCATCCCAGGGCTATGGAAACTGAGGCAGCAGGTTTGCTGGGGCTCACTGGCCAGCCAGTCTAGACAAATTGGTGACCTCTGGGTTTAATGAAACACCCTGTCTATAAAACTAAGGTAGGAAAGGAAGTGTAAAAGATAACTGAGGTCAACCCCAGCCTCTGCACTTGAGCACACAAATGTGCACCTGCAGACACATGTTCGCACACACACACAAACATGAAAGACAAATGAAAGATCACAGGAAAGCTTCATTCTCAGATCTGCAAAATACTGAAGGGCAAACTTACCACTTCTTCGACTTGAGGCGAGGCGCTGGGTTCCGGGGGATGAGGAAGAGGGCTCTCATGGGATGCATGTCACAGAGGGCTGTGGGAGACCAAAAACAAGGACCAGAGCCTGTCAGAAGCCAAGCCCACACTACCATCCTGGCTGTACAGAAATGCTACACACGTGTACACATGTCCATAAGGTGCTTGTAAGTAAGGAGTCAAAGATCCGGAAGCTTCAGTTCGGCAAACATTTCAAAGAGCTGATGTCTAATTAGATGAATCTCATAAAATGCACATTTCAAACAGATACTAACATTCCTAGGGGTCATATCTTCACGTCATAAGGAAAATAAGTTAAAGGGCCAACAACTAGCCATCTCCTGTGTAAATAGCCATCTGCCATTCAAAACAAAGGCACGATGACAGCTAGGATTGGCGTGGCTGAGGTAATGTTCTTTAACAAAAGCCTAAGCCGCACTCTAAGAGGGATCTGAGCATCCACAGCTCTGTCTTCCCCATTGGAGGCTTATGCACACACTGCTATCTATGCACATTTCTAGGCTTTTTGGTACTCTGCCAGGACACCAAACGTCCCTAGCAGGCTTTCAGGTTGCGTGGTGTGCCTTGTTTTCTAAACCCTCCAACCCCAGGATGACTAGGGGGTGAAGTCAGCTTATAAACATGATGCAATCATGTATCATGAACACACTCTACATTCTTATTTCAATCCACATATCTTATTGCTTACTTTCTAACAGTGAGAATACATTTTTTTTTCTTGGTACCAAGATTGAGAATATATGCTCCCTCGATGCCAGAGGATTCTGTGGGTAGAGTTTATTTTTAGTCTCGTCTACCACTCAGGATGATAACACAGTTTTAACACTGTGGTATCTGAATTTTCTGACTCAAAAATGTCATTGTGAACAAAGGAAATTTTGTCAACAAACACGCCAAGTCAATCATGCCACACATGGATTCAAGGAACTTAAGAAAAATAAGAGGGCAGTGATGACTCAAGAGCCCCAAGTCTAAGAATGAACTGTCATGAAGGTCCTTGCAGGTCTTCTGAGCCCTGGTCCTGTGAGAGTGGATGAGAAGGTGTGGAGGTGTGCGAATGCATACACAAGGACACAACTGGGAGCAATTCCTGTCTGAGTGAGACAGAGAAGAGCCAGCAAAGAGTCATGCCATTGTTACACAATTCTAGCCCTGGGTGCAGGAGGGAAGGTGGGTCCTAGACTGTCCTGTAGTCCCTCAGGCTGGGTCAGCTAGGTATCAGGGTGATGCTTGAACCACAGCAGCTTGCAAAGCGAATCCACCTCTCTCAGGAAAGGTTGTGCTGGTGTCTCCACTGAGGTTGGCACTGATAGGGAGAGTCGGGGAGGTCTAGGAGGTCCAGTCTCAGTCCCCCAGGCCACCACAACAGCTGCCAGAGGTCTTCTATGGTGCTAGTGCTTAAAGTCTCAGGGAACTTGAGGTGGGGGGCATTCTCAAGATTGCAAGCATCTGAGGCACTGTTCCTATAAGGGCAGGGATATCTTAAATACTAATATTCTCAGAAGAGAGGCAGCCTCTGAGTTCAGGTATTTTTAAAAGCTGCACCCAGGAATTCAGCTTTGGAGTTCTGTACATGGGAGTTGACATCATCTGTGGCTGCTCCAAATTCTGCGTGAAGCAGAGGGCTGCAGAACGAGCCACACAGTAAGTGGGTGAGAAAGAAAGACCCCCCCCAAAGTTTGCTTTCTTCTTTCTCAGTAAAACACAGATCCACACACTGCTCTGAAACCAACAGATTCCTGGTTGATTTAAGATGCCTCTGCTTTCTAAATATGCCACATCAAACCCATGCTGGGCTCAGTGTAGCAGAAGGAGACCAAGCGTAGCCCTGGCAGGAGCCCACAGGATCCACAGAAGCAGCCCGCAGCACGTTTTACCCAGGAAGGAACTTACGGGGCGCGCCCTCTGCCATCTCAATGGCGGTGATTCCCAAAGACCACAAGTCACTCTGCAAAACAAGAAAGCACAGATACACACACAAATTCAGTCAACAGAGGACAGTTGGTTAAACCTGGTATTACTTCAGAACTGCCTGTGGGGAAGTCAATCCATTGTCTGTTTACAAACTTATTTCCCCATCCAGCTGCAGAGCCAGAGGAATCACATTCACTTTTCAGTGTACATACTTTTGCTGGTGCCTGGCATATGGTATGTTTCCAATAAATGTATAAGAAATATATAAGGTTTTTAAAAGTTAATTTATTGGTGAGATTTATATGTCAGTGGAACCACATGAAATGTTGCTGTTTGCAATCTTTTTGACTTGTGTGAAATAATGGGCTTCACGATACCACTGCACCTGCCTAGCATGCACTTCCCTCCCATCTCTCTCCCACCCCCCCTCCCCTCCCATATTCAGTCCTCTCCCTTCTCCCAAATCATCCCCCGTCTGCTTTCCTGTCTCATATGGTTTTTTCTTTCACTGTTTTTGTTGAGCTCTAACTGCTACATAGTAAACTGCACATGTATGACGTATACCATTTGATAAGGTGTGACACTCCTGTGACGCACCCTCACAATCAAGGCAGCACACCTCACCTCCGGAGGACCGCACTCCCCCTCATATGTCTCCCCTTCTTTCCCGTCTCTCTTCCCACTCTCTGGGTAACTTACCCATCCGTTCTGTCACTGTAGACTACATCTTCCGAATTTATCGAAAAGGACTAGACAGCAGGTGGTCTGTTCCTCACCTGTGAGAGCATTCTTGAAGGCCCTTTTTGTTGGATCAGGTGTTCATACTTCCTGACTTTTTGTCACTTAGTAGTATTCCAGTAAGTGGGTGTGCTGGAGTTTGATCTCAGTTGCTGAGAGATATTTGGAGTGGTTCCAGTTTGGGCTGTTCTATAACAAAATGCTTGCAAACTTTGGTGTCTAGGTCTTGGGTACAAACTTTTATGACTTCTGAATAAATACCAACAGGTAGAATCGGTGGCGAATTTAGTAGGTATTAATCGCATCCAATCTGTCTAATGCACAACAACCTATCCTTTACTGTGATAGGGAGAGGATGGGATATTCTGATGGGGACGTGCGCGTACATTGCAGCACAGTCGACCACATGTTCTCCAGCTCCCTTACACACTGCCGTGGAAGACAGGTCTTAAGTCCTAACCTGCCTTCTTATGTTTGGACTGACTGCCATGTTCTAATCAGGTTTTCCATGATCAATGCTCCCCGCTTTACCGGACGGAATCTCCAGGTCTCCCTATCCAGGTGAGGTGATCTGTAAGTATGGCATGGCTGATGTCATCAAGACATGGAGGAAACCAATGAGATAGCCCAGAAGGATGCTTGCTGTTCCCTCCGATCAGCCAATGGGGAAGAACACCTAATATAGGTCCAGTTCAGGGACTACATTCCGATATCATCAGCCATCTCACTCCCAGGTTTTTAGGAGTTTCATGCACATTATTCAAAACTCTCCCCTGTAACTTTACTCAAATTATAGAGATCAAAGTGAAGCTTCCTTACTATCCCCACCAAACAAATGTCAAGGGCACAAGAAGGTGGGAGTAAAAGGGTGTAATTGGAAGGGAGCCATGGACTACATGCTGAGTCATTCCCTCAAATGGAATTTCTCAGTAACCTGTGAATGACTGGCAGCCTGCTCAGTATTTGAGGAGGGTTCCTTACAAGATACAAAGGGATATACTGGGTGCCTAGCCTGTCACCCAGAGTGCCATCAGCTTAGAGCAGGTAGCAATGGGGACAGTAAGGCACTGGGCTAAGACGCCAACACCGGTGCAGGAAGTCAACTGTTGTCCTCTCCCTCTCTGCTCTCTTTCTGGATTTCTTCCAAAGTTCCAGACAACACAGTCCTCGCAGTACGTGTGCATCCAGCAAAGGACTGTTTCTTGTGTTGGCTCAGGAGTGGAACACGCCAAAGATGAGAACACAGCTCTCTTGTACCTGCATTTACAGTTGGCAGACCAAGATAGTTGCTTGGGAACATGAGAGAACAAGTCCCTCCTGGCACAGGAGGTATCAGGCAGGAAACAGGGAAAAGAGCCGGAAGTCGAGGGTCAGCATCAGAGGGCCCTGTGCCGTTTTGATAATATTCCAGTGTCCTCAGGACTTGATGTTTCCTCTAGCAGCTTCCCAGTAGCCGATGAACAGAGCATTTCTGCAGCATGAGGAAGGCACGCTCTCTGCTGCCAACTGCCATGGCAGGGGTGGACTGAAATGGCCGTCAGGCCCAGTGAGTTTTGAGCTGGGGTGACAGTTCACACGTTTGAAGGAAAATGATGGCACCAGGCTGAGAGGGCTCCAGGCCAAGCTTTAGATAGAGAGAAAATGCAGTGCAGCCAGGCTCACTTCTGTCTCTGAGTTTCTGTTCAAACTTCCCTACATGGAGGGAGAGGTACATGGCAAAGAGGGCCGATCCTCAGGGGTGTGCAAGCTGGCCTCTCCTGTCTCCTCCCCCACCTGAAGAAGTCTGGATCCCAGCAGCTTCCTGTGCTGTGCCAACCACTGGCCTTTTCTCATGTTAGCCCCTCACACAGGTGATGGCTCTCACCATGCTGTCTGTTGACACACCACTAGTTCAATGCAGTCTGTGTTCTTTACACACTTTGCCTCAGCACATACACACTCGGGTGGGGGTTCAGGGAGAGAGGGAGGAGAGAGAGGTGGGGAGACAGAGGGAGGGAGGAGAGATGGGGGGAAGAGGGGACAATAAGCCCTTGTGTCACAGGTCTTTGTTTTGGTGACTGAACAGTACTGGTACACAGTAGGCTGTTATTACAGATGTGCTGAATGAATGAACGAAAAGCGATGGTCCAGGCTGCCCGCTGCCTTCACAGATCTTCCCCCAGATCACAGAGGCCACATAGAAAATGGCGCTGACTCTCCCATGGCCATTGCCATTTTCCCTTTAACTGATCACAGTGCAGGTCTTGAGTATTCATCTCTGCTTTGAGTCAGCAACCCACAAATCATTGTCCCTGAATCTCTGTCCACAGATGACTGAGGTGTTGCCAAAACAAAGGAGCAGAGATTCAGCGAGGACCTGTTCCTATGCTACCAAGCCAACCTTAGCTTCCCAGAGGAAATGCAGGTTGGTAGGGAGAACAGGCTTTCAAAGCAGATACAGCCAGACACAGTCCATGTTCCTGATTTAGTGACTTGCAGAATGCTGCGCAGCTTAGCTTTCTCAGTGGCACAGGAGGTGCTGGTGGCATGCTTGTTTTCAGGAGCGCTGCCCAGCACAAAATCTGGTGCACACGGGGCTCAAGCATATGGATTTCTTTGCCTGTACTGCTGGGTGAGGGTTCTTGGCCTCCCCGTTTGGTTGTCATGGTTTCCCTCCGTGCCGCTGTGGCAGACATCATTTGTTGGCTAACCTGAACCCCACTCCCATTGCTACCTCCATTTCAGAGTACCCCAAAGCTGCACTTGCTTATCCTGGCACCCCACCAGTGAGTTAGATTTGTGACCAGAGCTATGACCAATGAGACACACGCAAACAAACCCAGGCGCTTGTGTTTTTCCTAAAATAGGGAGCTAACGCAGCTGGTGTCTTGCAAGCTCCTTTCAACTTCTTAGTGTCTTGAATAAAAACATGGTGTCTGGAGTTACAACATCCATCTTGCAACCTGAGGCAATATGCCAACGGATGAATGATGCCAGCGCAGAGAGGAGGAGGCAGAGTTTCTGAAGATATCCATGCTCATCACATCAGCTCTGGACTGCATGACACTAGATTTCTGGTGATGGAATAAGCATGATTCCAGGCAAAGATATTTGCAAATGATCCCATGTATGTGTATATGTGTATATATGTATGTTTATGTTTGCGTACATGTGTACACATGCATGCATGTATATGTGTATATATATAGATGTGTATGTATGTACATGTAGTATGTATACATATATGTATTATATATACAGCAATAGTGGGAGGGAACATGAAGAGAAAGAGTTTGACTGTAGGAAACGGGAGGTCTCACCTGCGAGGCCCTCTTGGAATCGTACCACAGGAAGCAGGGATGGTTAGTAAAGAAAAGATGTCTCTCTTTGTTAGCCTTCCTAAAAACACCTTTTTAAATCAGAGCCCCTATCATACCATCCAAACAGCCTGTGTAGCCTTGGCTAGTCATATTACCAGGCCAGTCACATGACTATTGCTTGTTGAAGACTTTATTTCATGTTATTGTCAGTATCATTTTGAACTGGAGTTATCCCATTTTCCAAAGGGAAATATTTATATTCTTAAATTCTTGGTCATATATTCCCAAAGCTGCTTGTAAGCTCTACTTGACTGCCTGTGTTGGGAAGCTATAATCGTCCCTGACAGACCCTGTTCAACCTTTGGATAAGTTAGTGAATCCCAAAGACACTTCAGAACGTAAACAAAGGAGAGGGGGCTCCCATTACTACTGGCAAGACTGATCACTGGAGATGGGCAGGGAAGAGAGAAGAACACGATAGGAGAGTGAGGCAGAGATACGTTTCCTTCATGACCATTGTGTGACTCATTTTGGCAGGAGTTGGGCAATTCATTATTTCAGTGGTGCTGAGCCGCCGGCCTGCAGCATGATTAATAGCCCATCCCTGTGTGCATTACAAACAGAACAGAGACAAATTCTGGTGCCTCTGAAAAGGCAGGCACAAGGTACAGCTTCTGGTTGAGGCCTGGGGACAGCTGGCACACAGTAACTTGCACAAAACAAAAGAACATTCTTTCTGAACAGGGCTGCCCAGCTCAGTGGAAGAGAGCATTGCTACACTAAACTGCCATTCAAGGAGAGGGCAGGCGTAGCTAGAAGCCTAGTGTGCTCTACTGCAGCCGTGGATGAAGCTCCGACTCTGAGCTCTGACACAGGGACCTTTTCCTCAACCACAATGCTTAGGTAATGTATGGCTTGCGGGACTGATATAAGAATTCAGTAACCAATTCAGTCCTAACATGGCACAGTGCACAAGCACGGGGTAGACAGACTTTTGGGGGTCAATGATTGCCAGCTGGCAGTTCAGTCAATATACCCGGGCTAGGTAAGGGCAATGAGCCTCATAGCCCAGTGGCATAAGGCAGGCCGGGCAGAAACAGGGAACCCAGAGGAAGGAGACTGGACATTGTCTTCTTCCCATCTTTGTAGTGTCCCACTGTGGCCCCCTACTGGCAGAACATGATCAGATATCAGATGGACAAACAGAAAAGGGGCTGGCCCAAGTATCATCCCAAAGCAGGGACAGTATGGTGGTCTAGACAGACAGACAATAGCTTGATAATGAGCATAACCAGCTGGATTCTACAGTGCTTCACAGACATGAAAATGGTCTTTCATTTGGAAACGTACTTGCGATTTGTCTATTCTTTCTAAAATATTTCAATTGGGTTAAAAAAGGGAATCATATGCCGAGTGTGGTTGCTACAGAGATTAACTTAATCTAGTGGTTAGAGCTTCAGAGATGAGGCTCGAGTTCAGCAGGAGGTATCTAGAGGTGGGCAACACACACAGAGCTGAGTTGCATGAAATCACTTGTTTCATTAGATCAACAAATATGGCCACAAGAACCAGACTTTCATGAGATATGTGAGCACAAAGCTGTCCTAGATCACATCTTAACTTATGCCAGACACTGCGTGATATCTTCACAAATATCAAAAGGTTATAACACCATATCGTGGTATTACAGACAGACAGACGATAGCTTAGTGATGAGTACAACTACCTGGGTTCTACAATGCCTCACTGACACAAAAATAGTCTTCCATTTGGAGACATACTTGTGGTTTGTCTATTCTTTGAAAAATATTTCAACTGGGAAAATCATATGTGTGTGTGTGTGTGTGTGTGTGTGTGTGTGTGTGTGTGTGTGTGGTGGGGGTTAATACCACCATAAAGTGGTTTTACAACCTTGTGATATATAATGGATTTTTCACATTTTATACAGGCCCAAAAAAGTTAAACAGCTCCCTGTAGGTGATGTAGGAGTGAGAGGCATGGGATGTTTTCTACTGGTCTCGTCTGACTTCCTCCCTTGTCCTCATTCACACTTCATACACTTCTATCCAAACAGAACCGAGGTCAGGGTCAGGGAGGCTATCCAGGCTGCAGTTCTTGACAATCTCATTTCACAGAGAAAACAAAGGAAACATGGACTCCCCCCTTCCCTGCTTCCCTACACTTGATATCTGGCATAGAGGAAACTGTCGGAAGATTTTTCATCTGTGGGATTGGTGTACCTGAAGGAAGTGGACCAGCTGGGGCCGCAGAGACAATCCCACCTGCTGGCACGGCCTGCTGTCTGTACTGCTGTTTCTGAGTGATCTGGAGAGACTCATGTTTGGAGCTCAGCACACAGGGACCCAGACATGTCCACAGGTAAAATCGCCACACACCTGACTTCCAGCTGACCCTCTTGTTCAAAGGAACATTTCCACCCTGCCTGAATAAAATCTATGCCTGGGATACTGAAGGAGCTGAGCGATTTCTTTGTAGCCAGAAGAAATATCTGTACTGCAGATCTGCCACTGATGTGGGACAAGTCCCTTAATACAGTACAGGTGAATGACACACAGAGTCAGCAAAAGTCAGCCCCAAAGGAAGGGACTCACTAGGCATGGGGTGTGAGGGACAAGGCATTTTCTAGGACCTTTATCACCTCACTAGCTTAATTATAAGAGCAAATTTTATTGATGCAAAAACATCAAAACAGGACAGAAAGACACAGAAAATAAGAATTAAGAATGCATTATCTACAATGGAAAAAAGAAAGCCTCTTCAACAAATGGTGCTGGCATAACTGGATGTCAATATGTAAAAGATTACAAATAGATCCATATCTGTCACCACGCACAAAACTCAAATCCAAGTGGATCAAAGACCTCAACATAAATCCAGTTACACTAAACTTAATAGAAGAGAAAGTGGGAAGTACTCTTGAACGCATTGGCACAGGAGACCACTTCCTAAATAAAACACCAACAGCACAGACCCTGAGCACAACAATTAATAAATGGGACCTCTCGAAACTGAGAAGCTTTTGCAAGGCGAAAGACACAGTCAATAAGACAAAAAGACAGCCAACAGAATGGGAAAAGATCTTCACCAACCCCACATCTGACAGAGGACTGATCTCCACAGTATATAAAGAACTCAAGAAACTAGACAACAAAATACTAAACAATCCAATTAAAAAATGGGCTAAAGAGCTAAACAGAGAATTCACAAAACAGGAATTACAAATGGCTGAAAGACATCTAAAGAAATGCTCAACATCCTTAATCATCAGAGAAATGCAAATCAAAACGACTCTGAGATACCACCTTATACCTGTCAGAATGGCTACAATCAAAAACACCAATGACAGTCAATGTTGGAGAGGATGTGGAGCAAAGGGAACACTCCTCCACTGTTGGTGGGAATGCGAGCTTGTACAACCACTGCGGAAATCAGTATGGCGGTTTCTCAGAAAACTAGGAATTGAACTACCTCAAGACCCAGCAATACCACTCTTGGGCATATACCCAAAGGATGCTGATTCATACCACAAAGATACATGCTCAGCTATGTTCATAGCAGCACTATTTGTAATAGCCAGAACCTGGAAACAACCTAGATGCCCGTCAACTGAAGAATGGATTAAGAAAATGTGGTACATATACACAATGGAGTACTACTCAGCAGAAAAAAATAATGAAAGCATGAAATTTGCAGGCAAATGGATGGAACTAGAAAATATCATCCTGAGTGAGGTAACCCAATCCCAGAAAGACAATCATGGTATGTACTCACTCATAAGTGGATTCTAGATATAAAATAAAGAACAATCAGACTACTTTAAAAAAAAATGGATGGACTAATGGGTAAACTGTGGGACTCACTGTCACACCGCAGCTTCCAGAATGTGTTTCTTCGCATTTTTTGTTTGTTTGTTTGGTTGGTTTTTGGTTTTTCTTTTAAATTTTGTTTTGTTTTGGGGGGAAGGGGGATGATCACATTGGGACAGGGAGATAAGTGGGATTGGAATGTATGATGTGAAATCCACAAAGAATCAATAAAAGTAAAAAAAAAAAAAAAAAAAAAAAAAAGAAATTTACCAGTACTCTGTGATGATGGAGGTCTTGGAAAGGTACAGTGGAAGCATGACCCAGGAAGCAAAAATCAGGGTAATGAGTCTGACGAGGCTTCTCAAAGGAGGTGGTCTCTGCACTAAATTAGAAGCATCACTGGGGCTCACTAAGTAAATACACTTGCTGCCAAACCTGAAGACCAGAGGTTGATCTTCATAGCTCATGTAGCAGAAGGAGAAAACCAACTCTCACAAGCTGCCCTGTGATGACCTCAGTATTGCTTTAGATGGACACTTTCGGCAATGGCCTCTAAGGTCCTCTTCTGTGACTGCACCACCAATCCCACAATCAACAGCAGCAGGACCATCATCATCGCCACCAGCAGGACTACCACCATCACCAGAAGCAGCACCAGTACCACAGTACCAGCAGCACCAGCAGCACCAGCACCACCATCAGGATCATCACCATCACCTGCAGCAGCACAAGAACCAGCAACAGGAGCATCACCACCACCATCACTACCAGCAGGACCACCACCATCAAGCACCACCACCACCAGCAGCAGCAAGGCCACCACCAGCGCCAGCAGCAGCATCAGAAGCATCAGTACCACCAGCGCCAGCAGTAGCACCACCACTACCAGGAGCAGCAACACCATCACTAGCAGCAGCACTAACACCAGGACTACCACCATTAGCACCACCACCAGCCCCATCAGTACCGCCACCACCAGCACTAGCACCAGCACCTGCAGCACCACTAGTATCAGCAGTATCAGCACTACCAGGACCACAACCACCAGCCATAGTACCACCACTACCGGCATCACCAGCACCAGCAGCACCCCCAGTACCACCACTACTACCAGCATCACCAGCACTACCAATACCACCTGTACCACCAGCAGCACCAGCAGCAGAGCAAACAGTCTATAGCTCCTTTACACCTCCTTGACCCTTCATGACCTGAATTGAGGAGTTGATAAGAGGTAGAACCTGAGAGGGGTAGGAGAGGGAAGAGCGAGGGGAGAGATGATGTAATTATATTTTAAATAAAAAAAATACTTACAAAAGTCAAAAAAAAAAAAAAGAATGCATTATCAATGTGCTCAGAGGCCAAGCACTCCAATGCTTTCCAGGCTATTTACAGATTGCCCACCCCCAACACTGTGTATGCACATGTATGTGCATGTACATGTGAGTTCATGTGTGTGTGTGTGTGTGTGTGTGTGTGTGTGTGTGTGTGTGTTTCTCCATTAGGTAAGTGGCAGTGAGACTGTAGTAAGAGGAAGCTGTTTGGTACTCACATTTGGGTACCAAACACATCCAGCTCTAAAGCCTCATTGCTCGGTGGTGCATAGTATTCCACTGGATAGAGAATTAGGTCTCAGTCAGACTCCAGTGGATATGGGCTTGGCCACATAGACTTTTCTTCAGTGGGTACCTCTGTTAAGGCAACACTTAGGACTATAAAATGCCTGTCAGATTCCATCCTACTGAAATATAATTCACAGTAAGTTTTAAAAATGCCAGTTTAAACAGCCTAGGAATTTTGAACAGCTTTATTAATTTCAAATCTTTTGAATGCTTATTATTAAATGGGAAAGCTTTCATTATTGCCCTGCGTACTTACCAGGGAATGAAACCTTTCCTTTTGCTTGAAGTGTTTTGACAGAATTTCTGAAAACAAGAAAGGAAGGGCCCACAGGAGAGAGCCAGTATACCAGGCAAATGCGGCTCAGGCTCTCCTCCACATTCAGTGGGTTCTCCTGCACACATGGGACTTCACCCAAAACCAGACTGCAGGGAAAACTCGTCCCTCCACACACTGCTTTCCACAGTGGCCCTTGGGGGTCAGTTACTTTTGCTTCCATAACAAACTTCTGAGACTGGAGAGGCGGCGCAGTAGTTGTGAGTATGAACTGCTTTTCAGAGGACCTGGGTTCGGTTCTCAGCATCCACACTGGGTAGCTCCCAACCACCTGTAACTCTGGCTCCAAGGGATTTGACTACCTCTTCTGGCCTCCAAAGGCATATGCAATTATGTGCACATACCTGCATACCCATGCATACACATGGCTAAAAAGAAATCTTTAAAAAAGGAATTGGGAAAATAGAAACTTCTGCCAGTCTTTAAAAGCATTTTAAAATAAAATCAAGTAATGATCAATAATAATAAGTGATAAATCACATACCCAAACCAAACTGGTTTTCTCCATTTCACCTTCATTTTAAAGCCAGAGCTTTCTTGGTGAAGCTTACAGAATCCAGTGCTGTTCAAAGCATCTTTTATTCAGTCCCCACCCCCTCGAAATGTTGGACACATACATTTAATCTATGTGAGAGGGCAATATGAGGAGGTCATTGCTGAGGCAGGGACTTCTGTCGGCTCAAATGGACTGTCCCACACACAGACCAAATCCTCGGGCTTGATAGATCTCCAGTAGGAAATGGTTTATGCAGAGAGCTCAGCTAATCACACACACACACACACACACACACACACACACACACACACACACACACAGACAGACAGACAGAGTGGGAGTTCAGTAAATGTACACAGAGTGACTGACTGAAGAGTTGCAAACTCAGCCTATCGTCAAGCCGTCCCCTGGTGGCAGACCACGTTCCCGGGCACACCGAACAGAAAACATGGTAAGATACAGTGCCAGAGGGGCTTTAAAGATTTCCATCTTTTCTGTAGAATTATGGAGTGGTCAAAATAAATCTCCCCAGACTCCCTTTCTGCTTCTTCATCCACACTTCAGACAAGCCTCTCCTCCCCACGACTGGTCAACAGCAAAGTCCACGTCTTAGGCATGGGGTTTTCTTCCTCGTGAACAACTTACATATATGGAAGTCTTGATGGTCAAGTTCACGCTGTAGTCGAAATGCCTGACCCAGTTGAACCGGTTTTCTCTGTGAGGATTCTTTTTGTTTAATTATGGGTTTTTAAATATTCTTTACATAGAGGTATCATATCAGTTCTAAACAATATTTCTTAGCAATAGTCTGAGAAAGAAGCCCAAGATTAAATTTCATTTCAAGCTTTGGGTTGGCCAAAAGGAAAAGCTATTCTAGTTACTCTCTTAAAAACAAGTCAGCTACAAGGGTATTGTCTATGCTACAGAGAAAACACACAGCCCACCCCAATACGCAAAAGATTCAGACAGGAATGAAAATCCAGACACTCTGGTTCTTCCTGGTATAACTTGTCTTATGTTAAAATTTAGGTTTACTTGTTTTATGTGTTTGGGTATTTTGCTGCAGGTGTGTCTGTGCACCACACATGTGTGTGGTGCCCTTGGAGGCCAGAAGAGGACATCGGATGCCCTGGAACTGGAGTTACAGCTGGTTGTGATCTACCACTTGCATGCTGGGATTCAAACCCTCAGATCATCTGCAAGAGCAACATGTGCTCTTAACTTCTGACCCACCCCGACAACTCTCTCCTGGTATATTTTGAAGTTGTTCAAATTATCTATGGCACAGATGTAGACTAGTTAACTTGTTACAAACAACTACAGTTTGAAGAATTGCTTACAGCCAATTAAACTATGCATATCTCATCTGGGATATATATTTTGTAGTGGATTCTCTGGCAGATTTGCAAATGGAACTATTTAAATGTGCTGATCATTAACAGTTTAAATAAATGACATTTACTTGGCAGGGAATTAAATTTTAACGTGGCAGCTGCTCAGACAGACTGCTGTCAGGTTATTAGAGGGACAAACTTCGAAGGAAGGAGGGGATTACTATGTTTTCAAGACCTTCAAGCTTACATTTCTCTAAAGAGGTGAATAATTTTATCAGTGCTCAGAGACACTGGGTCTCAAAGACTACACTGTTTGCGTCACTATAACCTGATTTCCATATAACCAAATGTGAAATAAGTGAACTTTCACAGAGAAATTCCTCAAGTATACTCTTTGTATGGGATCTATGAGATTTATTTAGAAGCCTAGCAAATGTCTCCTAAGACCAGGGTGCAGTTACAAAGAGTCCTGCGGATTCTTTTCCAGAGAGCCCTCATGATGCAGATTTCACTTACACAACAAAACCACACTAGACTCTTCTTCTTCATGGGTGGGGGCAGGGGACAAGTGATCACAAAGAGCTGAACAAAGGGTCGGGAGACCCATGTTCAAGTTAAAGTTCAGAGACTATCACCAACTGGGTATGCACCTGTGGAGATCTGCCCTCAGTTTCCCCCTTCATAGGATATTGAGAGGTGGTCACTCGTCTTGAGGGAAAGTCCTTGAACTCCCAGACCAAACCCAGACAATATTGCATTTGCCCACACAGTGTCTCTGCCTCGTGCATAGCCCAGGAGCTCTGCAGCTGCTCTAGCTTCCACTGTCCACAGTTCCACTTTCTCTTAACAGGGATTTCTACAAAAGCAATGTTGTCAACACTGTAGCCCTGGGGCTTGGAACTGTGACTCGTGCTAGATCACGGTTACAGGGACCGAGTCAACGAGAGCTGCCGGGAGAAGCCACCTGAATGCGGCCTGAACTTAGCTGCGTACCTCCAGTCTATAATAAAAGTGACAAGGGATACGTCAGATTTCTGTGAAATGCCATGCCACACTAGCGTACACCTCCACCCCACGTCATTCTTCTACAGAGAGGAAACTTCAGACTATCAAAGGTTGGCACTGTGGAAATTCGGAACCTGATGTCTGGTAACTACAAAAAGAACCCCCAATATTCATATTTTGGCATAACATGTGCTGTGTTCTAGTTGGATAGGAACATGGAGTTCCTGTGTGCTATTGCACAGTAGGCAAGTGTAATTAAAATAGTATGCTGCCCATTAAAAAGGCTAGAAGGAGCCGGTGGTGGTGGCGCACGCCTTTAACCCCAGCACCCGGAGGCAGAGCCAGGAGGATCTCTGTGAGTTCAAGGCCAGCCTGGTCTACAGAGCAAGTTCTAGGACAGGCACCAAAACTATACAGAGAAAGCCTGTCTCAAAAAACTAATATATATGTATGTATATATATGTGTGTGTGTGTGTGTGTGTATGTATGTATATATATATATATATAAAGATTCTCGAATGTTTGTGAGTGAGCATGTATGTGCAGGTGTATATATTTCTGCACCTGTGTGCTATGCATGGGGGAGGCCAGGGGTCACTCTTGGGTATCATTTCTCAGGAGCTTTGATTCTTGAGAGAGAGTGAATCATTGGCTAGGAACTTGCCAGGAAAGCTAGATAGGCTGGCTGGCCTGTGAGGCCCAGGATCCTCCCTAGAGCTGGTACAAACCTGCATCATCACAGCTGGCTTTTTAACATGGGTTCTGGAAGGCTGCCTTGGGTTCTTATGCCTGCAAGGCAGGCATTTTACCAACTGAGCTATCACTTTGGGCCCTCTGAAACCTTTTACCTTAAAAATATGATGTTTTAACAGATACATATATTTATCCTGATTTAAACATTGTGTATGTGTGCACATGTGAAAAATATTCCCTGGAACTTCTTTCATATGTACAGTTGGAATGTTTTTATGTATCAGCAAAAAATGGATCAAATAAGTTAGAAGAAAAAGGATAATAAGAATATATACTTTGCCAAAACTAAACTATAACCAAAAACATAAACCTAATCTATTTCCCAAGAATAAGATGGAAGCACAAATTCAAAACCATACGAAATAATGTTAATATCATTTTGTAAACGGGCAATCAAATATCATGGGTGAATTCATTGAACAATTCTTATTTGAGTGTTTTACAATCATAGATCTCTATAATGTTTTTCAGTTCTCCCATGTGTCACATAAATCACAAATGCCTGTGAGAATTATCCCTTGCAAAACTGAGGACCAGAGGCCAGACATGACTTCACAGCACAAGGAAGAAGTCCTACCTTGAAATCATACGTGGCATCTGGGTTCTCATCACAGGCAATGACTTCCGGTGCCATCCAGTACGGGGTTCCAATGAATGTGTTCCTCCTGCCCACTGTTCGGTCAAGCTGGGCACTCACTCCGAAGTCCACTAATGATAAGAAGACAATGGAATAAATCAGAACCTAAGGCTGGATGTGAGAACAAAATGATGTGCATTCCTCATGCGGTAAAATATATATAACATGAAAGTTAGGATTTTATCTTGATTCTTTGTCAGCTTGACTCAATATAGAGAGAGGAACCTGTACTGAGAAAATGTCTCCATTAGATTGCATGTAGGCAAGTCTGAAGGGCATTTCCTTGATAGACTGTCGATGTGGGATGGGCTATCCCATTGTGGGTGGAGCCATCCCTGGGCATGGGGGGACAAGAGAAGAAACTGAGCAAGCAGCAGAGAGCAAGTCAGTAAACGGCATCCCTCCACGGCTTGCCGTTCCTGCCTCCTAATCCCTGCCTGGAGTTCCTGCTCTGACTTTGCTCAGTGATGGACTGTAACCAGAGAGTTAGAAGCTGAAATAAACCCTTTTCTTACCCAAGATGGTTTTGTTCACAGTGTTTTATTACAGCAATAGAAACTTAATTAGGATAGATTTAACCACTTTCCACACACACTTTCTGGGGCAGTAAAGTCCTTAAAGACTGCACGACCATCACCACCATCCATCCCCCAGAACACTTTCATCTTCCACCAGTGAGGTTCTATACCGCTGAGCACGAACAACCTGTGTCCCACCCTTCACCCACTCTCCCTCCTGCCCCTCTCCAGGACACTGACTACCCCAGAAATGAGCGGAGTCACACAGAATGCATCTTATTTCACTTAACTTAATGCCCTCAAAGTTCACCCAGGTGTAACGTATGTTACAGTTTTCTTCCTTTTTAATGCTGAATAATTTACCCTTAAATTTCCATGTCTACACTTTATCTTTTCCTCTGGTGATGGCATTTGGGTCCCTTCTAGATAAATGCACCAGTGAGGAAATCACAAATTGATGTATTTGATTATATCAAGGCTCCATTGAGACATACAACAAAGTAAGGGTTCTATAGACAATAGTCTTTGGGGCCACAAAGGGCAACACAAACCTATAATTGAGACCTAAGGGCTGATGTCAGCCTGCCCAAGTTTAAATGCCATTGCTGCCACCGGCTAGCCGTGTGACTGGCAAGCAACCCACCCCTGTGTGGTTTTCCAAATCTACAATATAAAGATGAAGATGGCAACCTAGAATGACCTCACTTACAGGAGACAATCCAGGTGTCTCTTCAGAGATGTGGCATACATTGTATTCCTAACAAGTGCTTGTTAAGCAGCTTCAGGAAGTCCTTTGAAGCCAGATCACCTAGTCTCTAGACATGCATCCATTAGCCTGTACAATGTATGCTCTTGTTTTTAAAAGCAAATATTCATGTGATGAATGTTTGGCTCCAAATCCAAATGGGGATGGGAAATTATGTACTATAACAAAAGGGAAGGGCAAATGTTCAAATCTCTTTGGAAATAAGCAATCCCATGGACAGCAAAAACCCTTCTTGATAATAAAATAAGAGCATTTCCAGATTTTTTTTTGTGAAAGGCTCTCTCTAGAATAGTTTTAGCTCTCAACTTGGCTCAGTCTAGAATCCCCTTGGGAAGAGAGTCTCTCTGGGAGTTTGTCTCAATGGGGCTGGCCTGTGGGAAGACCCCGCCCACCGTGAGTGGCTCCATTCTCTAGATTTGGGTCCTGGGCTGTCTCAGAGTGGAGAAAGTGAGTACATATGCATTCACTGTCTCTCCGTTCCTGGATGTGAGTGTGATGAGACTAGATGCGTCCCGTTCTTGCTGCTTGGACGCCCCAGTGATGGCCTGTAATTGGGAAGTGTGAGCCAAGAGAGCCCTTCCTCTGCTGAGCTGTCTTCTGTCAGGACAGCAGCAGAGTCAAACCAGGACAGGCTCTGACGGATTTGCCAAAGAAAAGGATTCCCCACCACCAGCTCTGGCAGGGTGAAGTGGGGTGACCAGGGTGCACCCGAAATGGACTCTCGAGAATCCCCTTTGTACAAGTGCTGTAGGGAATAATAAAATAAATTTAAGTATAACTCAAGCCTCTGGGAAGTTAGCAGGACTTGATTATTCAAAAGACTTTCCAATGTAAATGTTTTTGCTGAAAACACACACACACACACACACACACACACACACACACACACACACACACAGCAAACGCCCAAACCCCTGGAACCATCCGTGCCTCCCCACAGCAGCGGTGGCACGAACAGACTGGTATTGGATGATGCTGAGGCCGGTCACTTCTCTACACATTGCTTAAGTGTAGGGCTCCAGTCACCACACAGGTCACTCTTCCAGAGGGACTGGGAAAATGCTTTGCAAATAGACCAAGAACGTTTTCCCTTTCATCTTTGGGGAAATGCCCCCAAGTCAAGAGTGACAGATTTACGTTAATGTTTTAAAAGGACTGTTGACACCTATCAACTCCAGCAGTGCTGCAGCTCATGGACGTTGTCCGTACCTAGCTTAACTTCTGCATTTTCAGTCAGCAAGACGTTCTGCCCTTTGATGTCTCGGTGAATCACTTTGTGCTGGTGCAGGTGACTCAGGCCCTGGTGGAATGGAGAGGTGAGAGAGTTAACAGGACATAACACATTTCTGAATGCTGACAATCACCCTCAAACAACTTATCTAGAGATACTTACAGGAGTCTCTTCTCATTTTCATACACTCATGCTGCTGAGTTAAACTACAGGACACTATTGGTACCAACTGAAATACACACCTAACATTATGCTGAACAAACACATCAGCTCTGACACCAGTAGAGCAAACTGTGTGCATGATGGTATGGATGGGTTCCTACCTGCTAGAATTTCAGTTAACACGGTGCTGTGAGGAGTGAGGTCTGCCTATATGGACTAATTTGTAATGGGCACATTGACAGTTTGCATAGAAAACTAACCTGGCTTCACCAAAGTTAACTTTTAGGAATGTATTTCAATTTACAAGTTATCTTCAATTTTAATTAAGCACAATGAAACATGTTTCAGGCCAGTCGAGGGCTTTCTCTTCAGTCTTAGTCAGTACAGACTATGTTAAAAAAGGAAGATGGGCAGGAGAGAGAGCTGTCAGGTGCTTGCCTTTGGCATGGGGACCTGTGTTAGCTATCATGATAACCGAGAGGCCAAGCACGGTGGCCGTGCTTTCGATGCTGGGGAGGAAGAGATAGGTGGAGCGGGGTGGAGCGGGGCTTACTGGACAGTCAGCCCAGCAAAGTTGATTCCAGTCCAGTGAGAGACTCTGGTTCTAAAGAGTGATGAAGGACAGCAGCTAAGGAATGACAGCTGAGGTAGCCTTATAGCTTACACACAGACACAGACATGCACACACAGTCACAGACATGCACACACAGACACAGACATGCACACACAGACACAGACATGCACACACACACACAGACATGCACACACACACACAGACATGCACACACACAGATATGCACACACACACACAGACACAGACATGCACACACAGTCACAGACATGCACACACAGACACAGACATGCACACACACACACACAGATATGCACACACACACACAAACACAGACATGCACACACAGACACAGACACAGACACAGACATGCACCCATACACAGACATGCACAAATACACACAGACATGCACATACACACAGACACAGACATGCACACACAGAGACACAAACATGCACACACAGACACAGACATGCACACACAGTCACAGACATGCACACACAGACACAGAAAGGAAATCACTCCCTCAGCTGGCATCTGTCATGTCACTCAGTAACTGATCATTTTGAGACTGCTGATTCTGTGACATTAAACAAAATCCATTGGTCTAGTACTTATGAAGTCATGCCATCAGGCACCCAAGTGTTGTTATTTTATTATTTATAATTTTTCTGTTCTTTTAATTGTTCTCCATAAATACCACAATCACTATATAAAAGGTAAGGTGCACGCACACGCATGCACACTCTCTCTCTCACACACACACACACACACACACACACACACACACACACACACGCACACGCGCACACACACACACTAACTTTCCTGGTTGAAGAAACAGCCTAAGAGCATGTGAGGGGATGGTGTGAGGCACTGTTTTGGTGTCACACTTTCTTTTTCATCTGGTTGTTTGGCTCCAGGTAGGCAGTGGCCAGCTTTAAATGCCTTCTTTTATAGCACATAATGCAAGTGCTTTTATCCGAGACCAAATAGTTGGGATGGTGTAGCAGAGCACACACAGGAGCAAAGGTCTGTGCAGTGCACAGTGGGTCAACTCTGAAAATTCTTGTGACAAGGGACCATCCAGGTGGTCAAACATTCCTTCCTATGAGTTACCTTATCCCAGGTGCTTACATCATCTGGGAGAATGTACTGGAAGGAGGAAGAAACACGCTGTTTACATGCATTTAAAATGTCTAAGGTGAATATCTGTGCTGCCTTTAGGTCACTGAGAACAAATAATTGGCCCCGTGCTGGATCTTCTAGTAGGGCAAAAATGGGGTGGGTGGGTGAGCAGGACTGCTCTGGAGGCTTCGTGGACTCTTGGTGCCCACTGGGTGGCCTCAGGTACTAAGGGTTTCATGCTTCCTCTGACCGAGCAGTAGATAGAAATTCACATGGAGCTAATGGCAGATAAAGCCTTGGAGATAACTTTCAGCTAACATGGAAATCAGTAGCCTCAGCTTGCTTCTTCTCAAGTTGTGTTTTCAATTTTATTTCAGAAATCATTTCTGTCTACCCCAAGCTATACACTGTAGAATCCTGTCTTTTCTCATAACAACTTTAGGTTTTCAGAATTGAGTATAAAGGTGGGGGAGATGGTTCAGTCAGTGCATGCTGAACATATGGGAACCCGAGTTTGTATCTCTAATCCCTATACAAACGGTGACACTAGAAAGCTGGGCGCAGCAGGAACAGAGACAGGCAGATCCCAAGAACTTGCTGTCTAGCCAGGCTAGCAAACTGGTGAGCATAGGATTTAGGGAGAGGCCTGACTCAAAGATAATGTGGGGTGTCAAGAAGGTCAGGAGGCAAAGATGCTTGCTGCATTAGCCTTGTGACTTAAGTTTGATCCCCATGTCTATGCAGTGGTGGAAAAAGAGCCTTGACTCCATAAACTTGTATGCCGTGACTCCTTCACATGAAAGCCATCACACAAGACTCCCCCACATCATGTATCCATACACCCAAGATAAGGTAGACAGTGACTGAGATACACTGCAAATGATTAACCTCTGGTTTCCACATGCATGTGTATCCACACACAAACATACACAGAGACCTACACTACAGATGCATGTACATGCAGGCAAGCACACATACACACACACACACACACACACACACACACACACACACACACACACAAAGATAAAAATAAAACAAAACAAAACAAAATAGCACCTAAAAACAGGTGTAGTGGCACATGTCTGTCACCTGAGCACTCAAGAGTTGGAGGCAGAAAAGTCAGAAGTTCTTGGCCATCCTCAACTACATAGCAAATTAAAAGCAGGCCTGGACTACAAGACACCCTATCTTAAATAAATAAATAAAATCAGCGTTTCCTATATTTGCCATTTGTATTTATTGGGGTAAAATATTTGACATAGCTTAAAGCAGGTGCTAATTTCACATTGTCATATTAAATAGTCAATATGGATAGTGATTAAAAAGCGTCCCCCACAG
>CABHPP010142240.1:0-43798 GCA_902168425.1 Peromyscus attwateri | reverse complement strand
CAAAGAATTTTTTTATTTGCCCATAAGTTTCTTCATATCTAAAACAATGTTATGTGTATGGACTGCTTTCTCTTGCTTTTTAAAGGATTTTAAAGAGGTTTGTTGATAAACAGTATTAGCACTTAATTATCTCCTGTAAGGCAAGCTTTTGGTCACTTGTTTGATTTTTGGGAGGTAAACTCAAGCTTTTTAGCAGAACTTGGAAAAAAAGCAATGTTTTAAGCTGAGCACTTGAAAGTTTTTGTCCCAGTCTGTCTGCCCTTTCTCCATATTGGCTTCCTTATGCTGTCTTGCTTCTATGCACTATATTTCCCAGGATCCATAGCATCATTAAGTTTCAGACTACCTTTCCCTTAATTCCTTTTGGATTTGAGCAAACTTCCATTTCTGCCTACATGCTTTGTCAAATTTCTGCTTTCAGCATGGGAGGTTTGAACCAAGCTTTTTGCTTTTTCCTACTGGATACTGAGAGATTTTTGTTCTCCATGAGCTGGCCTTGCTAGGTATTTCTCTTTCATCTGATACTGGCTGCAGATCAGAACAGCCCCTGCCTCATTAGCATGCATTGAGGTGGGCATCCCTGATACCAAAATTCCATCAGGGCTTTCTCATTTGCCCCAGACAGTCAGTGGAAATACTCAAAACAAAGCTTTCCTTCAGCCCCTTCAGAGAGACTCCCTCCCATACATCTCCTGGTTTGGTTTCTTTCTATGCTGACTGCTTCTGAAGGTAGGGGCTTCTATCTCACTTTGGCCTCAGTTTTTCCCAGTACAGCACTGCTTCTCTTGAAGCTGCCTGATCGCTGTAGGAATCTTAGTATCCCCCAGAATGCACTCAAACTTAGAGGTGCTGGCTCTCTGGCCCCCTGCTAATTACTTCTGGGATGCTGGTTAGAAGCAAAATTCCATGCTAACAGAGAGGGTTTGCATTGCTTCAGGGAATCTTTGTGCTAGAGCAATTATGAGTGACCTTTTCATTCTGATAGATGCTCACCCAGAACCAAAGTCCCTGATGCCACAGCTCCACTGCAGCCAAAAGGCTCAGCTTTACCTTCTCCTCCTCTTCTGCAGCCCCTCCTATCAAGGGAGGCAGCTCCCTTGGCTCTTTGCAACTCTCAGCCTGCACTCTCCCAAGCACTTATGGTTAAGTTCTATCTAACCCCAGGGGATTCTGACTGCTGCTTCTCCTGGCTTGAAAGAAAGACAGAGCTTGGAACAGAGGTTTGTTGTTTATTCTTAGAGTGAACCACAGGTGATTTTCCCATAGATGTCATTAACAGATGAATCTAATTTGGCCCTTACAGAAGAGAAATCTCTGAGAAGCAAAGACCTGAAAGGGCTTTTTAGTTTTTTAGACAGAGAGAGATATAGTGGTATTCTATTTGTACTGAAATGTGATTTTATTTGTATGTTAATAAATAAAGTTGCCTAGGGGTCAGAGCTATTAGCAAGCCATAGCGAAAGCCAGGGCGGTGGTGGTGCACGCCTTTAATCCCAGCACTTGGTAAGCAGAGCTAGGTAGATCTCTGTGTGTTCAAGGATACAGCCAGCATTGGAGACACACGCCCTTAATCTCAATACCAACCATAGAAAACCTGGGAGGTCTGTACAGAGAGACCATGACGAGACAGCCACGTAATTGGGTTTATAACCAATGAGAAGGAAGAACCCGAACTCTTTTTAAGACGAACGCACAGGAAATACCTCCCTTTTTTCGGAGAGCTCTCTTGGCGGGAGAAGCTAGCTGGCGGAAAGCGGGTAAGGCTTCTAGCTCTGACCTCTTGGGCTTTCACCTTTACATTGGCTCTGTGTTTCTTATTTAATAAGGCGGTCGGTTACATCTACAGAGAGACTGCTAAGTTTTTCCCAAAACTTACATTCTCTAAACTTAGGCTTTCATGGCCAAGAGGAAACTAATTCTTCATCTATATTTGCCTCAGGGGAAATCTCTTTCTTCTACTGCTTGGACTTGAGCATTTTAGCTGTTCCCAGGCCAAAAGCTTCCACAAAAATCTTTTTTCTGCCCACTTTTTCTTTTGCTTTGATCTTTTCCAAGGATTTTGTATTCATATCCCCATAGTTAGGAAATTAAGTACATAGTTTCTCTGTCTTGTAGATTATCTTATTCCTAAATATTTTTTCTTAAGCTACATTATACTACACTCTACCTTCCTTAATTTTTCATAGATAGAATTTCAAGAGAGAGAGAGAGAGAAAGAGAGAGAGAGAGAGAGAGAAGAAGAAGAAGGAGGAGGAGGAGGAGGAGGAGGAGGAGGAGGAGGAGGAGGAGGAAAGAAAGAAACCTAGACAGGTAGACAGGCTTATTCAGGCATCTTTCAGCCCCGCATTCATCCTCCCTATAATAAAAGCCCCCACCTTTACATCTACTACAAACCAAACCAATCCAAATGCTTCCTGTGGGGCTTTCTGCCCAAGCTTTCACCAAGTCCCTGATCCCTGGGTGAGTGCCATTTCAGGGAGACCAGCTCCCTCTTATTCCCTTAGGGTACTCTTGAGCAGAAAGAAATGAGGGATTTGTAGATAGAAGTATAGAGAGACAGACAGAAATGACAGGATAGCCTAAGGAGGGCCTGGGTCCAAACCCACCAGTCCCTGCTGTCTCTACTAAAGTGCTTTTAAGGAATTCCAAGGGGTGAAGCAAAAAACCTCCCCCGCAGCATGGCCAAGTACAGACCATTCCAGATGCCTGGTGATCATGCACCTGGTCTAGCCATCCCCTAATGCAGCCCTGCTGTGAAAAGCAAGCTCAGATCTCACTAGGAAGTTTTTGTGGGCTCCCAAAGTGGTGGAACAACCACCATGTAGCTAAATAGAATGTATGACTGTTGTGTGGCTAAGGAGACTGCATGACAAAATTCCAGTTCTCATAACTTAGCTAAATAGAATGTATGACTATTGTTTGGCTAAGGAAACTGCATGACAAAGTCCAGTTTCTGGTTGAGTGGATACAGCCCCACTTCCTCCTTTAGATTTTTACTCAAAAAATAAAATCATTTGTATAGTGGTTTTAGGATTCACTGACTTGTTCCCTTTTGCCCTCAAAATAGTGATGGTCTGAGATGGTCTTGGAAAGGAAATAAGATGAATAAATTTATTGAAAAAAGTAACATAAAACTATACATTTGAAAGTAGTAATAATGATGAAATGGCTGAACAGAATATTCTAATTAGACCACAGAAAAAGAGATGAAAATCAAGATAGGAAAAGTACAAAAAACCGACAAATAAGTTTGGGAACATTTTCTGATTTTTGTAGCGAAGATATTAATGGTTTTATAGATATAAAATGCCAAGTTGAAAAGTAAGAATCAAGAAAAAGGATATGATTTCATGTTATGAGTTAATCATTAGAAGATTATAAAAATAAGAAAGATAGGAATGTTGCAGAAATTATATAGATATATAAATTAAGATATATATAGGTTTAAAAATAGATTTTAATAAAATTTGATAAGAATTTTTTGGCTTTTTATAAGTTAGGAATTAGCCTTTTAGATTCTAATAGTCGGGCAACGGCGACAAAAAGGAAAGATAAAAGGTCTCTCCTCCCCCGCCTAGTAAAACTTTGTCTACTTGCTTCAGGGACTGTGATCATTGAAGTTTATGATTATGACTTTTTAAGGACATTTTGGTTCATGTTGGGGAAATAGTCACGTATTCGACATTTTTTGAAATGCAAATATAGATTGATGTAATCATTGTTGTAGGTTATAAAAATAAATTCTGTGGCCCTTGGAAGAGAGAGGTTTACATATATTCTCTCCTATACACTGCCTCCCAAGCACAGCATCAAATAAAATATTCCTAGAGGCTCAGAAAAGATTCAAACTGCTGTTCAGCACAAGTTCTTTACATCGCCTGCTCCATCCACCCTTCTCCAGTCCTGATCTCTGCTGCAGCTGGTGCCCAACATAAGTGGTGCCTGAACAGGAGACCTGAAGTAGGATGAGTATTAATAAGGTGTTTCTGGTGTAGCAAGAATCCCACAAGGGTGCTGCAGACCCCCTGTCAAAGAGGTGGGCTGGGTGAGAGTGGTTAATAAGAAAGAACTAATAAAGATCCCCTGGTCATCAAATAGGACCAGGGAGAGTATATAAGAGAAAAGAAAAATTAATACAATGGGACAGGTGGAGTCTAAGGAAAGGAGGCTTTTTGTTAATATTTTAAACATACTTGAAAAAGAAAGGAATAAAAGTTGATGACAATCAAGTTTGTGAGATTTTACAGTTTGTGCATGAGCTTAGACTTTGGTTTCCTGATCAAGCTCCCTAGATATTGACAACTGGGATAAAGTAGAAGATATTAGATTGTGGTATGAATCCAATGGGCCACAAGGCATGTCTGTAGATGCTTTATCTTATTGGTCATTAATGAAAGCAGGCTTTGGTGCCTATGGAAGTTGGGGATTTACCTAAATGTAAAAAATCTACAGAAACCTCTCTTCAAAATAAATCAATTGTTCCTCTTTTATTCAAAGATCCATTAGGAAAAGTCATTAATAATGAGAAGAGAAGAGATAAGAAGATTAAGGAGTCTTTTCAAATAGAAAGTGATGGAGACGAAGAGGAAATTAAAAGTTTTAAGGAGCATTGGCCACCTCAGTATCTCCTTTTCAAAAGAAATCTAAAAAGAGGCCAAAAGTCGAAAAGGAGCCTGTAGGTTTTCCTGCAGCATTTAGAGAAGGTGACAGATCAGGGGAACCTTTGGTTAGGTGTTATCCTGTAATGTTTGATACAAATGATCAAGAGATGCCTGTGTTGGAGCTCCTTATACAATTTTACATAGTGAATCCATTGGTTCTTTATATATTTTTGAGACTAACAATGGTTCATTTATAATATTTTTTAAGTATTGTGTTCTTTCCAATTGTATTGCTTCTAATGTAACAGATGAGGCTTTTGTTATATTATACCAACCAACTTATGTTTACTTCCTGTTAATATTACTGGAGATTGGTATGCTAATCCAGGTTTACAGGTTATGAATAATATAGTACATGCTTTCTGCAGAGGTAAACCTTTTGTGGGAACTTTAATTTTAGGAGTTACTGCATTAATTGCTATTGCAGCTAGTTTTGTTTCTTATACTGTTGCTTTGGTTAAACAAATTCATGCAGCTCTACATGTGAATCAATTATCAAAAAAATGTTTCTATTTCCCTTATGATTCAGGAACATATGGATAGAAGTATTCAGGAAAGACAATGCTTTGGACAAAGCAGTGCTTCATATGTGAAACCAAATTCAAAATATTAGGGTTAGATTATCAATAGAATGTCAGTCACAGTTCCACTGGATTTGTGTTACTCCTTTATCATACAATGCTTCAGATCATTCTTGGATAGAATTCAAGGTCACCTAAAGGGAGTTTAGAATTAATCAATTCTTTCTTTGCATTTTCATAATCTACCTGAAAACAATTCTCATATAAGTAAAACTCATATTGAATCGTTCAAAGGGGAAAAAGTCTCAAGTTCTTTCCTTAAGGCTATTAGGGAATATATAGGTTCCAGTAATGTTTGGCCATTTTTTTTATTAATTTGGAATTGATAATTTTTATTTTCTTACTTATAGTTTTTGTTTTTCCATTCATCTTACAGCGACTAACATGAGGCATAAGAACACTGACAGTGAAATTTCAAATGGATCAACTAAAAAATAAAAAAGGGGAAGATGGTGGTTTCATTCACCATTTAGCTAAATAGAATGTATGACTGTTGTGTGGCTAAGGAGACTGCATGACAAAGTTCCAGTTCTTATAACTTAGCTAAAGAGACTATAAGACTGTTGTTTGGTAAAGAAACTGCGTGACAAAGTCCAGTTGAGTGGATACAGCCCCACTTCCTCCTTTAGATTTTTACTCAAAAAATAAAATCATTTGTATAGTGGTTTTAGGATTCACTGACTTGTTCCCTTTTGCCCTCAAAATAGTGATGGTCTGAGATGGTCTTGGAAAGGAAATAAGATGAATAAATTTATTGAAAAAAGTAATATAAAACCTACACATTTGAAAGTATTAATATTGATGAAATGGCTGAACAGGATGTTCTAACTAGATCATGGAGATGGAGATTAAGATCAAGATTGGGAAAGTACAAGAAACCCACAAATAAATTTGGGAACATTTTCTGCCTATTTTTTTGTGAAGATAATGTTTTTACAGATATAAAATGAAAATTTGAAACTAAGAATCAAGAAAAAGCATATGATTTCATTTTATGAGTTAATCATTAGAAGATTATAAAAATAAGAAAGATAGGAATGTTGTAGAAAATATATAGATATATAAATTAGGATATATTTTTATAGGTTTATAATAGACTATAATATAATTTGATAAGAATTTTTGTTTTGCTTTTTATAAGTTTGGAATTAGCCTTTTAGATTCTAATTGTCTGGCAATGGTGACCGTGAGGATACATTAAAGGCTTCTCCTCCCCCGCCTAGTTAAACTTTGTCTACTTGCTCCAGGAACTGTGATCATTGAATTTTATGTTTATGACTTTTTAAGGATGGTTTGGTTCATGTTGGGAGAATAGTCACATATTAGATTTTTGTGAAATGCAAATATAGACTGATGTAATCATTGTTGGACGATATAAAAATAAACTCTGTGGCTCTGGGAAGAGAGAGAGATACATATATTCTCTTCTATACACTGCCTCCTGAGCACAGTATCAAATAAAATAATCCTAGAGGCTCAGAAAAGATTCAAACTGTTGTCTGATGCAACTTCTTTATATTGCCTGCTGCATCTACCCTTCTCCAGTCCTGATCACTGCTGGAGCTGGTCCCCCGCAAGGCATGGAAAAGCCCTAATCACACCACAGCAATTCTCAACAACTTAAACAGTTGGTGCTTCTTCAAAGTAGGAATTACACTGGTCTAGTAAAGTAATGGTAAATTCTTCTCTAAGACCCATGATCTAAGTAGAACTGGGTAGTCGGCTAGGTGTCTAGTACCAAGCATAATTTATTCCTTATTGAGGGGTCTTTAGGTATAATTAGATGTTGGTTACAGACAACATACGAGTGCTGCTATTGAACCTTTGAGGCTATCTTACCATGCTTTTCATTATTGTGGTTTATAGGTATAACAGCTGATTAGGACTACTGATTGCTACTCTCCACTGGCATTTTGCATAGCAGCTTCTAGAAGGAAGCTTTCAGATCAGAGCCAGTGAGACACAGCCCTGTATCTAAAGTACAGGTGTCTTCAGAAACAGACTTAACTTTAAATTCTGGGCAGCAATGAAGGGCAACATCAAAAAGCCTATATTATTTTAGGAGTCACTTGGACTCCCCTAACCAAAAATTCTACAGAAATTTCTAATGCCTGGTACTGGAGTATTCCTTAAATAGTGTATGGTTCTTATAGAGTATTGTTAGACTCACTGACATAATTAAGTTTGTGTGTGTGTGTGTGTGTGTGTGTGTGTGTGTATGTGTGTGTGTATGTGTGTGTGTGTGTGTGTGTGTGTGTGTGTGTGTGTGTGTGTGTATGAATGCATATATACATATGTGCAGCTGAGTTTTCCTGGTCCTGCCTGGCCCACAGTCCTGCAGCTGCTCAGACCCAATGAAGTAAACACACAGAGACTTATATTACTTATAAACTGTATGGTCGTGGCAAGCTTCTTGCTAACTGTTCTTATATCTTAAATTATCCCATTTCTATTAATCTATAAGTTGCCATGTGGCTTGTGGCCTGCCAGTATCTTAACATCTTCTCATGGCTGTGGCTGGCAGTGTTTCTCTGCCTCAGCCTTCCACTTCCCCGAATTCTCTCCTCTGCTTGTCCTGCCTACACTTCCTGCCTGGCTACTGGCCAATCAGCATTTTATTTATACAGATCGATATCTACAGCACATATGCTTATATGTATTATATGTAATTTTAGAAAAATAAAAAATAACATGATTCTTTAGAGTTTTTTCATATATTCTTACTGTTATTTGTCCCTCCTCCCTTTTTGTTCTTCTAAATTGGTCTACTTCTCCCTCCTTTTTTTTTTCTCATTTCCTCTTGACTTAGATATTCAATAATTCAAAACGTATTTACAAAAATATGTATGTGCTCAACTTTGGATATGATAAAGGGTGAGTCATGTATAAAATAAATGTCTTAACCATTCAACATTACCTTTGTGATATGTTCTTTTGTAACATTGCAAAAGTAATTGTATGGTAGAGTCTATTTGTGTATCCCAAGGGGACTGTACAGCACAGCAGGAAAAAGGACTCTGAAAAGATTGTATCCTCAACTGTTATATGTGTTGGCCAACAGGGTTGACTTGTGGCCCTGATTAAGTGATTTCCTTGGGTCAACAAGTGCCATTTTTTCAGGAAGTCTCATCATCCTGGGGAAGACATATCTATACACCAATATTTATTGTGACTTATTATAGTTTAAAAATGTCTTTTCTCATCATAGATGAGAAAAAAATCAATATAGCATGATGGACTCATTCAGGTATGTATTTCTAAATGAGTGTATGAGCAATGCTTACATAGTTTTCTTAAATAGCCAGCTGATTGGAGCTAATCTATCCAGAAAGTAGTATTTGTTTTCTTCAGTTATCTTAGCATTTTTCCTGAAAGTTTTAAAACTAGCATGAAAGAGAACTTAAAGCCATAAATCTTAACAAACAAGTTACAAAATACACAAAACCATGGGTCTTTTTTTGTAAAATAGCTAAAAACAATCATCTATGTACTAAAAATGCAGAAAAAGAAGTATCATTTGTACTGTGATTATCTCTACAGATTTGCAAACTGAGGAAAAGTGATAGAATGTGATTTAGTGGTATAGGCACTTAAGCCTATATTGTATCTTGAATCAGTTATCAACCACCAGGAGAAAAGACTTATTTCTGACCATAATTTGATGGATTAAAAAAAAAACTGTAAATATGAAAATTATTTCTTCATCATTTAGATTGTGTATTTAAACCAATACATGAATTTGCTTTGACTCACTGTAACTCAGTGATACTTAATGAGAAAAATTAGCAGTGTGGAGAAACTGTGGAAGAAAATCCACTGAATATTTACATATATTAAGAAAAATGCGATCATTCTCAGATTATACATGTTAGATTGCCCCTCCGGACACTTCTTAGCTGCTGAGTAACAAAATTGGGAAATAATTCCTGTCATTTATTTATCTATTTTTTAGTAGAGAGGTTGTCTTTGTTATAATTATGTCTCAGTAAACCAGATATTTACTGTAATGCCACAGAAACTCTATTTAAATGTATTAATTAAATGTATAATATTTTGATTAAGGGAAAAAGCAATTTGAATTTGGAACAAATATCAAAGGCCATGGTGTATAGTAGAAAGATTAGAGAGCATGTTCTAAAACAGAGACAAAAATACTAAGCTCAGATGTCATATGGCATACAAAAGGATCACCATGATGACTTGCTATAGATATTACAAATAACTAGGAGATACAAATTACAAGTTGAAAGTAGGAAGTCATGATGATAAAGATAAAATTGCTAACTACTTTAATTTTATCATCTCACATTGTACACAAGAATTGTATTATCATGCATTATCCCATAGACCTGTAAATCTACAAGACATTTTTAAGGGGTTGTCTAAAACATTAATCATTTTGATTGGAGTAAACTAGAATTTACCTAAATGCATATTGTTCTCTAGATTTTTGACATTCCATGTCTAGATTCATTCCTTTCCTTACAGATTTTTGCTGAATTATGATTGCTCAACAAATCACATGTACTCAGTTACAAGTTTTATTATGACACTAATATAAATATATATAGTGTAGACTAAATTCAGTTAACTTTCCAACCAAAAAAAGTAAGCTGTAAGCTGTAGCTTCTCTGGGGTTTACAGTTAAGAAACATGAGTTATGAAAAATTAACATTGTCTATAATATATGTCAATGAAGAAAAGTTCACAAAAATAGTGAGAAATGAAACAAAATTGACAAGCAACAACCAAATTGAAAAACTAATATCTTCTGAAAGTCATTTTTATGGTAGATATCTTCTGTTCTGTGTTGGGATGTTCAGGTCTTGCTAATATAGGTTCTGATGGAGCCATATTGGTTTTTATGTTGTTGACTGTATTTTTGCACTGGCGTCCACCCATCTCTTTCTCCACTTGGTACAAGCAGTGTCTGTCTGAGGGAGCCTCTCTTGGTCTGATTGATACTCTTGATCCAGTGGGAGCTCTTGGTCTAGTCAATGCTGATGAACTTTTTGTCTTAGGGAGCAGCTCTTAGTCCAGCTGGCCTTAGTGGCCTCTGTCTCAGGGAGTAGCTGCAGTCTTAGGATATGGTAGATGGTGGTAGTCTGACCTGTCTGCAGGAGATCCTCCTGCCAATTGGCTTCTTAGTCCAGTCAGGTGCTGGCAGGCTCTGTCTCAGGGAACAGTTGCAGTCTCAGAGGGTGGGTGGGATTTGGGGGAGGTGGGGCTTGGGTTACAGGGTCTGATGGGGGATGGTGGTAGTCTGTCCTGTGTGCAGGAGGTCTGCCTGCCAAATGGCCTGAAACTGGAACTGCAATGGGTGGGGATGTAGCAGCTCAGGGTTGTGCCCCTGGGCCCAAAGTCTAGGGGCTGGGGTGTTTGGGTATGAGGATAAAAACTCACCTCTTAGTCCAGTTGGGTGCTGGCAGGCTCTGTCTCAGGGAACAGTTGCAGTCTCAGAGGGTGGGTGAGATTTGGGGGAGGTGGGGCTTGGGTTACAGGGTCTGATAAACTGATAAACTTCAGTAAGATCACAGGATACAAGATTAACTCAAAAAAAAAAACAGTAGCCCTCCTATATACAAATGAAAAGGGGGATGAGAAAGAAATCAGAGAAACATCACCCTTTACAATAGCCACAAATAATATAAAATACCTGGGGTAACTCTAACTAAGCAAGTGAAAGACATGTATGATAAGAACTTAAAGTTTCTGAAGAAGGAAATTGAAGAAGATATCAGAAGATGGAAAGATCTCCCATGCTCATGGATAGGTAGAATCAACATAGTAAAAATGGCAATCTTGCCAAAAGCAATCTACAAATTCAATGCAATCCCCATCAAAATCCCAACACAATTCTTCACAGACTTGGAAAGAACAATACTTAACTTTATATGGAAAAGCAAAAAACCTAGGATAGCTAAAAGAATCCTGTATAATAAAGCAACCTCTGGAGGCATCATGATCCCTGACCTCAAGCTCTACTATACAGCTATAGTAATAAAAACAGCTTGGTACTGGCATAAAACCCAACATGTGGACCAATGGAATTGAATTGAAGACCCTGACATTAATCCACATACCTATGGACATATGATTTTCGACAAAGAAACCAAAACTATACCATGGAAAAAAGAAAGCATCTTCAACAAATGGTGCTGGCATAACTGGATGTCAACATGCAGAAGATTGCAAATTGATCCATATCTGTCACCATGCACAAAACTCAAGTCCAAGTGGATCAAAGACCTCAACATAAATCCAGTTACTCTGAACCTGATAGAAGAGAAAGTAGAAAGTAGTCTGGAATGAATTGGCACAGGAGACCACTTCCTAAATATAACATGAGTAGCACAGACACTAAGAGGGACAAATAATAAATGGGACCTCCTGAAACTTAGAGGCTTTTGTAGAGCAAAGGACAAGGTCAATAAGACCAAATCACATCCTAAAGAATGGGAAAAGATCTTCACCAATCCCACATCTGACAGAGGGCTGTTCTCCAAAATATATAAAGAACTCAAAAAGCTAGACATCAAAATATTGAACAATCCCATTAAAAAATGGGCTACAGAGCTTAACAGAGAATTCTCAAGAGAAGAATCTCAAATGGCTGAAAGGCATTTAAGGAATTGCTCAACATCCTTAGTCATCAGGGAAATGCAAATCAACTCTGAGATACCATCTTGCACCTGTCAGAACGACTAAGATAAAAAACACTGAAGACAGCTTATGTTGGAGAGGATATGGATCAAGGGGAACACTCCTCCACTGTTGGTGGGAATGAAACTTGTACAGCAACTCTGGAAATCAGTATGGCGGTTTCTCAGAAAATTGGGAATTAGTCTTCCTCAAGACCCAGTTATACCACTCTTGGGTATATACCCAAGTAATGCTTAATCTTACCACAAGGACACATGCTCAACTATGTTCATATCAGCATTATTTGTAATAGCCAGAACCTGGAAACAACCTAGATGCCCCTCAACTGAAGAATGGATAAAGAAAATGTGGCACATATACACAATGGAGTACTACTCAGCAGTAAAAAACAACATCATGAAATTTCCAGACAAATGGATGGAACTAGAAAATATCATCTTGAGTGAGGTAACCCAGACTCAGAAGGACAAACATAGTATGTACTCACTCATAAGTGGATACTAAAAGTGAAGGAAGGGATGGCCAGACTGCAACCCACAACTCCAGAGAGGCAACTAACAGAGAAAGACCCTAGGAGGGGCACATGTGAAGGAGGGACCCTGTGAAGGAGAAGTGGATGAGATCTACATGAATGGACTTGGTGTGGGGGGGTGGCAGAGGGCGAGGAGTGGGGGATGAGAACATAGGGAAATGGGAGGGTCAAGCTGGAACAGGGACAGAGTGGCAGGGCAGGGAGGAAGATACCATGATAGATGAGGACATCATGGGAATAGGAAGAGACAGGGTGCTGGGGAGGCTCTCAGGAATCCACAAGGTTGACCCCACCTTGGTCTGCTGGCAGTGGTGCAGAGGATGCCTGGACTGGTCTATTCTGGTGACCAGCCTAGCAAATCACCTAGCTGTCATCATAGAGCCTTTATCCAGTGACTGATGGAGGCAGATACAGAGATTCAAGGCCAGGCACCAGGCTGAGCTCTGGGAATCCAACTGATGAGAGAGAGGAGAGATACTGCAGGTGAGGGACGTCCAGATCATGATAGGAGGATGTGCAGAGATGACTGGCCACACTAGTGGAAGCCCATGAACTGTGGACTGGTGGCTGTGGAGCCCCCATGGGACTGGACTAGGCCCTCTGGATACGGAAAAACGGAAAAACGGTTGTTTGGCTTGAATTGTTTGGAGGGCACCCAGGCAGGGGGATCGGGATCTGTCCTTGGTCTATGGACAGGCTTCTGGAACCAGGTGCCTGTGGTGTGACACCTTGCACAGCCTTGGTGCAATGGGAAGGGGCTTGGACCTGCCTAGGCTCAGTATGCCTGGCTCTGCTGACTCCCCATGGGAGACCTCGATTTGGGGGATGTGGGGATTCGAGATGGCTTGGGAAAGAGGGCTGGGGGGTTGGAGGAGGGGGATCTGTGGATAGTATGTGGAGTGAGTAGAAAATTTCTTAATATAGAAAATGAAAAAAAAGAAAAACGAATATCACTTTGATGCTTGAATGCACATGTGTTAATTCATGAACAATATCATTCTTGTATTTCATAGCTTATTTAATGATCATAAAGTATGAAATTTAAGAAAATTCATAAAGCAGGAATCATAATCCAGGATATCTTTGCCTTTCAAACCATTTTCATCCACTTCTTGTGGGAATTTCTCACAGAACCAGCTACTCCCTATGGGTTAATAAAATCAACTTATTCTCACATAATTCACAGATGTATGGAGTACTTTTATTTAGGTAAAAAAGAAAAGACACATTAAACACAGAGAAAAAGGCCTTGAAGATACCTGCTACATGGCAATAGATGAAATGTACTCTATCATCTTATTACAAGTAAACTAAACAGTATATCCCCACATATATATCAAAGTGAACACCATTATAAATATTTCACCAATGTTCACGAGAACTGAAATCTTGAGCTTATGACAATTTTGCACACCATTAAGCAGACATCAGGGTGAGGATAGAGACTGTTCTGATCATGATCTTGACACATTCTTCCGTAGAAAGCTGGAGTCAGAGACAGCAAATCCAAAGGTAATGTAATTCAGGAATGTTATTTACTTACTTAGAGCTCACATTTCACTTATATATCTATTTTTATTATTTGTTTGTTTTTTTTGAGACAGAGTTTCTCTTTGTGTAGCTCTGGCTGTCCTGGAACTCACTCTTTAGACCTGGCTGGCCTCAAACTCACAGAGATCCACTTGCCTCTTCCTCGCTAGTGCTTGGATTAAAGGCGTGTACCATCACCACCTGGCTCTCAGTTGTATATTAAAAAAATACACATGAGGAGGTGATGAAAGAGAGTTAAGAAACCTGTGAACCTTTAATTTCTTATGGTCAAGTCCACCCTGAGCTTTAAAGATTGTCTTATAAAAATGTGTAATTCATAACCATATTATTAAATACAATTAAAACATGTATTGTTTAGATTTTGTTCTCTGTTATATCTTTTTCACATAAATCAGTGAACTTAAAGATAAATAAGAAAATAAGAGATTATTGAATTATGTATTGCATAATTTAATGTATATGACATCATAAGCCTCCAGAAATGCCTCTCAGTGCTATGTATGTACTACTTGTGATTGCTGAATTTATTCTTGCTTATTTATAAAAAAAAAGTTTCCTTAACATCATTGCCTAGGAAATTTGTTGTTGTGAGTTCTTCCTGCTTCGTTTTTATGATGTGGAAACAAACTTAGAAATCACAAAGTCTTGTGTGGATCTACACACTCAAATTATAGCAATTTGATATGTACTCCTTGATTTGATTGGTGGGATTCTTTGATATCTCACCCACATAGTCTGGACTTCAAGCAATGCTATCCTTTTCTTAAAAAAAGGTCATGGCTCTTAAAGTGGCATGGCACAAACGCTAGTGAAAGAAATATGATTATAAGTGGTCCCAGCAGTGTGGAAATCAGCATTGTCAGCCAGGGTGATGAATAGAATAAGGAATCAAACCAGCCCTGGTTTGCCTCTCTTTCCCTTTTTCTCTTGTTGAGTCCTTCTCTTAGTTTTACCATGGAATCTTTCACTACACCAGAGTGATCTATATGGAAGCACATTTCCTCTCCTAGGGCTGCACATAAACTACCTTATTTGAAGGTGCATTGAATCCAACCTCTGCCTATTTTGTAAAACTATTTATGCAAGGGAGGATAAAGATTCCTGAAGGTGGGAGATAGAGCTCTCCAATCTTTCTATATCAACATCAATGGCTGCGCTATGGCTGACATAGTGTTGGTTTTGAGTAATCAATGAGGCTGTTCCTGTCCCAACTCCAGCCAGGCTGGCTCCCAGGAAGATAGTGAGTGTAAGTGCTGTTACAGGTTCTCTTTTTATGCTGCTCCTTGAGGTCATGTTCCATCTATTGAGAAATTCCACATTTGAGTGATAGAGGAGTCTGGGGACCAGCCGTACTAGCATGCAGAACCCTTTTATATTGAGGAGCACTGTGGTGTAAGCACAAGGTGTCAATCCTGTAGAATAGGCCCATCAGATATCATTGTGGGGAACAAGATATTGAGAGCTATTGGACAGTGCATGGGTCTGGTTGCAAATGTTTAGATGAGCAGTGGGAACTGTTCCCACTCAAAGGCCTTACACATTTCTTGCTGTAGAGTAAGGGGTGCTCTAGAGTTCCAGCAACAAGAGTTTGAATCAGTAATACTTGTAAAAGAGCCCAGTGTTTCTATTCCCTCATAAAATAGTGGGCCTGTATTGTAACAGAGTCAGCAAAAGATGGTTATATTAGGTATAGAGGAGTTTAAGACTCTGTAGGCTCTCTTTGCTAGTTACCAGAAGGTCAGTATTAGGGGCTTCTGTGGAGATTCTTTCCAGGTTGGAGGTTTGGGGAGTTACTGTGGTATAGTTGTAAGTATCATGCAGGAGACAATGGTAGAATTCTCTCCTGCTGTGGTTAAGGATGTGGTAGTAGTAGTTGGAGGCTGGGAGGTTCTTTTAAGAGGGGCAAGGATGGTGTTAGGTCCAATTGTCATTCTTATGGGCTTTTGGAGTTGTATTATGATAAATAGCCCAGGATTATACCCTGAGCAATATAATCACAAACTCCATGTTTTGCCTGCCAACCAGTCTTGCCTTTTTCCCACCTCTGTGAATCTGATAACTAGTTGATCGTATTTTTCCTTTTGAGTGGCCCATGGGTGATAGGGGAACCTCTCCTTGTCATAACAGGGACCACAGTCCACTTGATTCCCCCAAAAGTGCAGGTGCCAGTACCTGCTGTTTTCATGATTCCTGCATGTTGTACAGTAGTGAGGTCCCCTTTAACAGGGGACGTCCAAGCTATCCCACCTGTGGACTCAAATCCCTAGGCCTTGCAGAAATAGTCACTCATGCCACCACATTGTGTCATTTTTTCTTTGGTTTGTTAGTGCCCTGGACACACATAGAACCCAAGACCTCTGGTTTTACTTCAACCCTTAGGGGAATGACAACCATATCGTGGAAATAGCTCTTGATTGGAGGGGTCCCAAGCTTCTACTACCAAGTAACATAGGTCTGCATAAAGAGAACCCAGTCCCTCCAGGATGATGTAAAGATTTGGTTCTATTTGCTATGTCCCCTGTCTCTGTGTTGATAATGAGCCATGTCTGTATGGTTGGAATATGGGGACTGCCCAAGGTTGTACCCATGATTACTGTGGGGCGTTTACTCACCAACCCCACAGTTCCCCAGAGTTTTCTTGAGTGTGAGCAGCAGGAAATATTAGATAGAAGGATTTATTTCGGAGAATATTGCAGAGATAAACAGATAGAAAATAAAGGATAGCCTCGAGAGGGCCTGGAACCTTTTTCCAACGGGCCCCGACTGTATCTGCCCCAGGGTTTTTATAGAGACACCAAGGGGTGGAGCAAATGACCTCCTCCCCCAGCATAGCCAAGTGCAGACCATCTCAGACACCTGCACTCAGGCCCGTGGTCCTAATCATCCTCTATGCGGACCTGCTGGGTAAAGCCATGAGGAACCCAAGAACGGGCTCCCACAGGTCCCCCTTTCTCAATATATAAAAAAATAACTATTAATGGCTTACAGCAATCTCCATAGCTGTCACACCTCCCAGTATGGGAGTAGAGGACGATAAAGATGGCATTTCTCTTTTGAATTAGGTCCAAGGTGACTACAGCAGTCTTAGCTGCCTCAAGCCCTTTCTAAACCAAAAACTCTTAAGGCAACTACAAACTTAAAGAATCTCTTAGCTTCATCATTACCATTAACAGGTTAACATAAATATTGCTATACATAGTCACAATTCTCCCAGTCTTACAACACAAAGCAAACTCTTAACAGAACCATTGGAATTAGCATATATGGTGCTATATATAGTTAACAATTTTCTCCGTTTTACAACTTTAACTTAATCATTTGAATTTTCTTGCTAACAGAACATAGGAAAAACTTCAATGTATTCACATCAAACTTAAATATTTCCTTAACTCCACAAAACCAGGGTGCATTAATATCAATAGGTTAAACAATTTCTGCAAACATAATTCAACTTTAATTCACTCATAACTCCTCCTTTTCTTTATAATTTTTTAAACAATCCCAAGGCTAGTTAGAAAACCCAAACTTTTCTGTTTAAACAGTTCCATTTGTAACACAAAACCAGTTCCATAAGTAATTCCATTTTTACATAAACAGTTCCATAAAACAGTTCATGAATCACCAGTTAATAAAGCATATATGCATACACAAAATTGCATCTTGAGTCAAGGTAGAAACAATAAATTTCTTCATTTAAACAGTTCCATTTTTAACCCAATTCCAGAAAACAGTTCCTAGGTCATTACTATAAGTAAACTCAAAATTGTCCCATTGCAATGAAATCTCTATTGTTCATTTCATTAAGTCCTAAAATTCAAATGATAAATTCTGGTACTAGCCTTCCAAATATGAAGAAATCCATAAGCAAAATCTTTCTGTAGTTTTATCTCATTTTAAGTTCAAAAAGTTCAAACAAGAAATAAATTCTGGTATCAGGCTTTCCCTTCCAAATATGAGGAGACGTTTTACAACCAAAACTTTTTGCAGTTAACAATTTTAGTTCAAACAAGAGTCTCTGCAACTTTTATTCTCAAGCCAGAGACCTTTTTAGTTATAGTAATATTTTAAACTGCACCATTTTTGCTGTTGCGCTGGTTCTGGCATCCGCCATTCTTAGCTTCTTAGTGGCTTCTGGAGCTTTTGAAACTATTCAGCCTGCTTTGCAGTCTGCTAGGACACTAACTTCTGGTCCTCAGGTTCTTTCACCATATACATTATGCATAGATTCACAATCAACATTTACACTCTCACAAACTCACATATAACATGTGCTTAAGCATAAACTCACACTCAACATTTGCACATTTTTACAAACTCACTTATAACATATTAACATCTACTTATTTATATACTTATCTTATTTCTTACTTAAACTTACATTTACAACTAGTATCTTTCTTACAAGCTTATTACTGCATGTCTTAAGACTACTTTAGATACTTCTTACAAGCTTATATTCTTAAAGAAACTCTATAGATCTATAGAAAGTTACCCATTGTTTGTTAAATGGGTAAAAATGCACTCTCCTGGGAGTCTGGTGCTTGTCAGCTACCCTCCCCTGATCACAGCTGCTGCAGGGAGTGCAAGGGAGAGTGCCCGCAGGTCTCAGGTGGCCCGCCTCTTCTCCTGTGCCACTGGTGTACTGGTGGAGGGGGAACAGCATGCCTCTGCTGCCACTTGAGAAACAGACTTGTCTCAGGACAGGCTTAGGGGAAAGAGCAGGACAGCATGCATCTGCTGCTTTTGTAACTTTGTTGGGGAAGGTGGAGTTCCCAGAGCAGGCCCAGACTGAATGCCGGGCTGCTGCCACCTCAACTAAAGGCTGGGCTTGGGAGGGGAGGGAGGAGTGGGACAGCATGCCTCTGCTGCTGCCCAAGGCTCTCATAGCTAGGAAGCAAGCTGTGCTCAGAATGGGCTCCCATCCACGTGTGGGCAGGGAACAGTTGTGGCTGGGCCTTGCCACACTGCACAGATACCCTGGGCAGCAGTGGAGGTTACAGTGGCAGTGACTCCCTGTATTCAGTGGCACCAGGGACAGTCTGGTGTGGGGAGATGCCACCAGGTGGGCGGCCGGGCAGATGAGGGAGGTGGGGGAATGACAGACATTGAACAATGAAACTAAAGAGAACTGGTGTACCTTGAGAGGAATGTTCCCATCCCTTCCTGGGGAGAAAGCATGGGATTCCTGTAGGGTATAGAGAGAAGCCTGCCCGTGAGTTTCAGAAATCAGCCACTTCCTTTTTTGGTATTTAACTGGTGGTCATGTAATCAGATTGAAGAATAGAGTAACAGACTAAAGGCCTTCAACCATATCCCACAGGGGCTGTAGGGGTCCTTCCAGCAGACAGAGATCCCTTCAGTCTCTCCTGTAGAGTAGCCCCAGGCAGGAGACTTCAATTGGTTCAGATGCATGGAAAGTCTCTTATGAGGTCTTAGGTCAGGAATAAGAGAAAAAGCTTGTTTGGTATGGAATGTAAGTGCTTTGTTGGGAGCTTCCACGGTTTTTTAGGACATGGCTGCTTACCCACACGGTGTCTCCAGAGAGAAAAGACCATTCAGGGCCTCAGTACTTGATTCCATTTCCTGGGTAGCCAGCCCTTGTGGGGAAATGTCAGGATTAATTGAGAATAAACAGTATGTGCACTAAAGAAGAGCGAGGGGAAAGGAATGAAAAGAGGGAGGGAGAGAGAGAGAGAGAGAGAGCCCAATACTCACCAATTAAAGGAGAAACACAGAGACTATGAAATAGGGTCAATTCACCAAAATCAGCCAGAGGGGGTGAGTCAAATTGCTGGAACGAGGTCAGGGTCTGGTCAGCAAATCAGCCAGCAATAAAGAGATAAAAGCAACCCATGTTGGGGGTCAGAATTATTGCTGTTCGGGCTCTACTAGCCTGGGTACCCTTGGGGGCAGGGGGTGAGAAGACACAGAATCAATGACACAGATCCTGGGAGTTGCAAGCAAGCTCGTGTTTTAAACAAAGGGCTGAGGTATTTATGTGTGAGCTGTTTGGCAGGCTTTGCTTCTGTGACTATTGTGGCATTTCTTGACTTGGCCCTAGGTCTTACATCACCAGCTGTCATCTTGGGGGTCCAATTTTAGGCTCCTCTGGGTCAGGACACTACTGTGCATGTCACAGTTTTATTTAACTTGAGGTTTAGTCCATTCATCTAGCATGTGGGTCTTATCTGCCTCATGCCAACACAACCAGATTGTGCCAAAACTGGAAATAGGTAGAGTACATATACACTGTTCTGACTCTTGTCTGTTACCATGTTTCCTCTTCCAGCAGAACAAACACTTTATTCTGCTTAGATACCAGCAGTAAGTAGCACTCTTTTATTTGAAGGTGAATCTCCTGATGCCAGTGCATTTATAACTCAGCAGCAGCAAAATGTTATAGTTAGTGATTGCACATCTGTACTGTTGTCAGGCCCCTCCTGATAATTTTATTGAGTACAATTGACTTTATTTAATCTCTAAAGCTAAGTATACATGATTTAAATAGCTTATTTGTTATCCTGGAAATGCTTTTGTATAGAGATGCGGGAATGAATTTCTTTATTCTAAAATTAGAAATAATGTCTGTAACTTTTCAAAGTAGTTATATTAGAGGTATGATTACTAGAACTATGATTTAGGTGTGCAGGGATTTTTCTGTGTACTAATGCAAATATTATTAGATTATGGATGAGAAGATAGCCTTACTAATGATTTTAAATGGTCCAACTCAACATTATAGCTCTGAACTTGAAATAAATGTGTTATTGGTGATTATCAGAACATATAACTGGTCCATAAAATACATCAAGGCAAGAAGAAAACAAAACATTTCATTTTTCTGATCATAGGTGAATATACTCAGGTAACTTGTAGGTTCTCTACATGTATAAAATATGTGTATATCTTATATGACAAAGCAGTTTCCCTCATAGATATTTATGTTTGGGGCAGACAAGAAATGATTGTGGAGAAAATTAGGATATTATGATACTACTTAATATCAATTAAAAGGGAATTATATGACTTTGGAGAATATTATAATTCCAAAAGGAATTTATTAATACTTTTCTTCATGTGTTTAATTGACATACTGGACTAGTCAACATCTGAACCTACAAAGCCTGCCAGTACAGCTAAACTTCTGATGTTGGATCAAAATCAGTCAAAGTTATGATAAGTGTCAATCCCAAGAGCTATTTGATAATAGACTACTTTTTGGTAAATTTCAATCCTTGAGGTGAGACAGCTCATTTTAGAAAAGACAGGAGTAAGTTGCATAAGAGAGTGTTAGAAATTTCAAGTATTGTAGATCAGGCACAGCTCAGAATTCCAGTGCCAATGCTTTGCAAATTCAAGAAAGCAGGGGTATTCACTTTTGTAAAATGAAAAAAAAAAAAAAGAATGCTTCTCAGCAATTGAGAAGGCTGTTTTTCTTACAGGATATTTATCCAGATTGTGTCCATAATGACTTCTAGCTGTTCTGTAGAATTTATGTTCTGTGCTGACTGCTTCATAGCCCAGAGAAACACAACAAAGCAAACTGAGTGATGAGTGAATATGACACTGGAATTTAGAAACTATTACAGTAGATACTCAGGAGAATGTGACTAGTTATCATGTGATTCTTCTAGTAATGTACTCACCCCAGGCACCTCTGCTGGGGTATGATTGACATATTTCCTTGTCTGCATAATCCTCTAAGCACCGCAGTCTCTGGCTCTTGGAATTGAAGGCTTTGATGCCACGGAGCTGGTTCTTAGATTTCAATTGTGCTCCCAAAATTCTTATGATGTGTCAGTATTAAATCTCAAACACTGAGATTGCTCATGTGTAAAGTGGGCTATTGAGTCATAGCATCTCACTATTAGGTTTTTATGAGTTTTGAACGAAGTCCATAAAGAGTCACATAACAAGTGACACCAAACATAGTCTATGCTATTTTATGTGTCTAAATTGCTGTGGCAAAGGGTGCTTTGGAAAGTTTCATGAAAATTACGTATTTATGCAATGCATCCATCTATATAGGCCTTTATTAATTGTAGAGTAGGAAAAACTTTTCTTTACTGGTTAGGAGAAATCACTAAAAGCAAGCTGTAAATGCTGCCAGTTTGTCTCAGTTGAGAATGCACTTGTTATGTAAGCCTGGGCACCATATTTTAAATCATCAGAATCCATGTAAAAGCCAGGTGAGTGGGGCTGCATGTGCAGGCAGAAGATAGAGACACAGAATACCCAGAGCAAGCTATGTAGCCAGACTAACTGAAATGGTGAGCTCGGGGCTCCCTCACAGATGCTGTCTCAACTTATAAGGTAGGGAGCAACTGAGGACACCTAATGTCTGCCTCAGGTCTCCATATGCATACATATATATAGACACGCATACCAGCACACTTTCATATATGTATGTGTGTGCATATGTGTTTTGCTTAATACCTTTATTAAGAGAATGTGTTCCAAATTATTTAAATGGTTTCCCTATTGTTGAACATGGCATTAGTTTATCATACATTTACCATTATATGTAAAATATGATGAAAGTCCAAGATTATCAAGGTTCAGTCTTGATATTATAGATCAGGCTTTGAGAGTAAATGTGTTAATATGTTGGACACATGAGTCAAGTTAAGGACATTGATTTAAAAATATGACAGAGTTTTGGGTGGTAATGTACAGATATGTCTCAGCACTTGAGACTCTGAAGCAAAGTTGTAAGTTTGAAGCTAGACTGGGCTACATAGTGAAATCTTGTCTCAAAAAGAAAAGAAAAATTTTTGAACAATGAATAACAAACAAACATCATATAATAGAGTAGGCAGAGCTTAACATATCCAACAAGGGTTAATCGTAAATCATATCATAGTAGTGCCCCACCATGGTAATAGTTGGATGATTTTGCAAATCTTGAAAGGACAAATGAATAATTCCTAAATTCCTAGACTCTGAAGAGAGGACCTCCATGGATTAAAGTGTGACAGGGGAGGAGAATATAATTGCCCAGATTATTCTTAGGTGTATGCTTCAGGGAGTTTCAATTAGGCACTTTGATTTATTCCTTATTGCACCAGCTGGCAGCAAGCTTCTTGAGTTCATTGTGTTATCATTTTGATGATATAAATAGTATATCCTCCTTGTTACAGTGCTAGTAAATCTAGGAAATGAATCTCATTACTTCCCCCATACCTTCTTTGTTACTCAGAACTCCTTGTAGTAAACATTCAATGCAGATCGTTTTTCTCTTCTTTGTTTTCTAGACATGACATTATTCCCATTGTTGTTGTTCCTGGCTGCTGTGTTATCCCCATCCCTTCTTCAAGATGACTATGAGGTATGGGTAAGGTTTAGCATCTTATCAGAACAATTTAGGCAAAAATGAAGGCTAGGAAGCTATCAGATCACCCTTTAAAACTGTAAAAGTCCAGAGTGTGGAGTAAGTCACATTGATCCTCAGCAATTACCACCCCACCACACACACATACACCAGAGAAGTTGAGCACATCTACTATGCAAGTAGATACAAGTGTGTACATGAGCCAAATATTTATTATTGGTAATATGTTCTTATGCTTAGGCAATCCCAGATGAGACTCAGTCATCTTTAATGATGGAGTGTGTAGTACCCGCAAAGAATCTCTCCCCTTAGTTAGAAAGCTACTCAAAGTTAGAAGCATTGGGCATTGCTGTCACCCTCATACTCTTCTTTGGCCTCTGCATTGAAGACTACTAGAATTCCCCAAGAGTAGGGAGTGCCAGTAACTGGTAAGCTTGTTTTGGAAGATAAATTATATGTCTTTTGTTACCAAAATCAAATTGGTAGTCTGGAGACTATTATCTAGGTGTTCTTTCAAGTTGTTTGCATTCTCATTTCTTTCCTAAAATGATTGTATTTTATGACGTTTTTGAACCATCTATTCTTCTTCCCTTCATCCCTTCCCCCTCCCTTCTCTCTTTGGTCTGTTGGTACTTTTTTTTTTTTTTTTGCAAATTTTTAAGATCCAAATATCAGAGAGATTCAAGTCATGTTTTATGAATGAAGGCTTCTTTGAGAGTTACCATGGAGAACTGATTCATTTCGCGGTGTCATTTATTGTTGTTATTCTTGGTTTTACTTTGTGGTGTTGTAATTATTAGGGCACATTTCTATCTAAAACAAACCCTTTAACATTTCATTCTCACATTTCAGTGTTTCTAGTATGTTTTTTCTTTATATCTGTACAACTTCCTGTTAAGAGAATACAAGTACACTTACTGTTTTGTGGCCGTGAGAGATCTCTTGGCACAAGGCTTTTCATTAGTGCCTCCAGAACATAAAAAATTAGGGAGAGATGGACATGTACCAGCCACGGGCAATGCAATGTGATTAGATCCATGGGTGTAATGTCTCCAGAGACTTGAGGGAAATAAAAATGTAGGAAGGAGCAACAACTGATCCCAGCACTGAGATAAAATGTGAGAGCCAATCCATCAATAGTTATGCTGTAACATCTTGCTCTGTAAGATAAAGCAGCACAGTCTGGCATATGTTTATATAAGCAAGTGTCTCTTATCTTGGCAATTCATAAAATATCACTCCATCCACCTGTCCCACACAAATGCAAAGATGTATATTTAAATATCAGCATCTGAGTTAACTTAGGCTTATCGCTGTCCAGTGAATTGTAAAGTCAACAATGCTAAACTATTTTCAAGCACCCATTGCCTCTAAATTGGAGGATATTCTATTAGATAAACATTTGTCTTTGAAGTGATCACAAAAAAAAATGTAACATATGAAATTCTCTAATGCACACGTGAGGCTCTGGGCCTCACATTATCTCACAAGCTCCCAAACTCAGATGTCTGTTGCCTACTAAGGTCTATAATGAATTATGTGTCTTCATCCTTAGCACTTCCTTGCTACAGCCTGAGTGTGAATGGCTACTGTGCATGGCTATCATTACAAATCTCTCTTAAATCAAAATTGACATTTGTAGCCTCAAAAGAGTTTTTACTTTGACATGCCATAAATTAATTCAATTCTCAAAATTTCTATTTAAAGTGTTTCTAATAAAAAGTCATAGATTTTCTTAACATTTATTGTCAAGGCTTAATGACTAACATGGGCATGAGTACTTTAAAAATGACCTTCCATCTTCACTACAGAAATACACTTTTCCATGACTGTCTTATTGTATCACAGCTTGAGCATTTAGTGTCCCAGGCTCTGGCAAAACAAATTTTCTTTCTCTATTAGTAGTAATGCTTTGTTAGTCACAGTGGTTGCTATTCACAACCATATGCTGTGGAAAAATGAAAAAAAAGTCAAAAGACAGAACTTGAAAGAAAACCTTCAGTTCATATTAAAATATTATCTCAAAGCAGACACAGTCATTCAAGGTAAATTGGGTTTTGTTTATCAAAATTTTATATTTAAAAATTCATGTACATATACTCTGTCAGCATACAATGTCTTAACTATTGCCATCAAATATATTTAAAATGTATATAAGCAATTGAAGAATGCTCATCACAGAATCATTTGTGATTGTAAAAGATTGTAAATATAATTACAGTACAAATTTGTATCATAATCATTGTGTATCTGTTTATCAAAGTACTATGAAACTATTAAAATTTTTTTAAATTAAAAATTACCTTCATTCACCTTGGACAACTTATTCACTTTTTTCTGCAATCTTAACAAACACTAACATGACTTCAATTTTTTTCCCTTTAGAATAAAAATATTGAGCATTTGTCAACCACTAAAGAGTCAGTCCAAGAAGAGATTGTAAACAAGCACAACCAACTGAGAAGAATGGTTTCTCCACCTGGTAGTGACTTACTAGAGATGGTGAGGGCTCACAACAGGACAGTGCATTTGGAGAGCTGTGTTTGAAGCCTGTGGATGGCATCTGGCTTCTCCTGTGTGCTTTAGGAGGTTCTGCCTCTATTCTAGTTTCTCTCTCTTTTTTTTTTAAGTATTCACTGTTTTGTATATGTGTGTGTGGGGGGGTGTCCATATGCTATGGCATGCACATAGAGATCAGAGTTGGTTCTCTACCTCTATGTCTTTAGCTGTGCAATGATCAGAGGAGAATTTATTAAATTTCTTTTAAATTTAATTGATATTAAATTACTGGTATTATGGAGTTATGTCAATTATAGTGACTGAACTAAAATCAAATCTTTTGACTCTGGTCTCCAGTGAAAAGCCATCATGTTATTTTGGCTCACTCTTCACTCTCTTAATCTAGGGTCAGAAGATTTCTACTTTAAGGTCCAATGACCTTTCATCTAAATAGTCTACTGTCTGGATCCAAAACCAAAGTCCATGCGTCTCTTAAATTAATTCAGTGAGGGAAAAAATGAAGCTAGGATTTATGAGGCAACTTCTTACAGCTGTAAAAATAGTCTTAGTACTTTAACATGGTGAGTGCTAGTCTCTCTACAGCAATTACTCAGTCTTTAATGATTCCTGTTGTGATTTCGCTAAGTCATTAAACCATTAAAGGTTTTAGTATTTTTTTGTGGCCTTGGGAAGACAGACTACTTGTATTTATTTGGTACAGAAGAGGCCATATACAAGTTGGAGTATCTTTGGACATAGGTTATGAAACTAGTAAGAAGACCATGAGGAGGGTAAAGGGACTCTAGAAGGCATGAGAAGTGGAAGGAAAGAGAACACGTGTGACATCAAAAGGAGGCTGTGGGTGAGAGGGCATGCATGGGAGGACGAGCATGATCAGGAAGATGGGGAGAGGAAAATATGAAAAAATAAACTTATTTATAAATGCCACCATGAACGTTGATAATATACATGCTAACATAAAATTTAAACATATACTATATTATATGTTGATAATGATGAAAATCAGAAGGTGCCTACAGATATTTTGCAATGATATCAGCCTGTCTGCAAAGATCATTTGACTCTGACATTTGAGTTATTCCATGGGTATCTTCTTTCTTTTTCCTTTTAGCAATGGAGCAATGATGCCCGAGTGAATGCACAGAGATGGGCAAGCCAGTGCACTTATGAACACAGTCCTCCAGAAGCCAGGACCACCAGTATGTAAACTCAAAATTCCTTACAAATGAATGGAGAGTCACATAGGAAAGTCCATTTTCTCATATTGTGCTAACAAAACATTGTAAATAAACACGTATTCTGTTACTGTCTTTTTTAAAAGTTAAATATCTGTGGAGCAGAGATGATGCTGTCTGAAAGGCTCCACTTTGTGCTTATTGGATGGTTTATATTTAATACAAACTGTCTTTCCTGATGCCAGCTTTGTGCCTTGCAACCAGGTTGCAATTGTAGCAAGGTATGGATCATCTCTTTCTCTGCTTTTAAGATTAGAAACTAATGTCTCAGTAAAAATAATTACTAATTAAGGCCTTATAAAGGAAATTTGAAATTAAAATCTCTTTTTTATTTTATACTATTATGGTTTTATTTTTGTGTATGTGTGTCTCTGTGTATTTATGCACATGTGCATGTATATAAGAATGCTTCTAGAGGCCAGAAGAAGGCACCAGACCCTCTGGAGCTTATAGGTTACAGGTGGTTGCTACAGTGTTGTTGTCACATGTGGTGGTAAGTTACACTATATGGATGTTAGGAGTTGGATTCAAGTCTGCTGAAATAGCAAGATATACTCTTACACGCTCAGCCAATTCTCCAGCACTCTGAAATTAGAATTTTTATCTTTTACACAGTAGCTTAATGATATGGCTTATCATGTTTACAAGCTATCTTCTATATTAAAAAAAATTATTTAATTTGATCAACTAATTCTTCATTTTTCTCAAGAAATGTCAAATATCTTGGCATTTACATTTATTACTTCTTTTATTATTTTTGTTGGGGAGGAGATAGATCTCACTGTATAGTCCAGGTTATCTTCAAATTTCTGAACTTCCAACCTCAGCTTCGTAAGTACTGGTATTTTGTGTGTAAGTCAACAATGAAAGCACTGCCCAGCTCTTTCTTAACTTTCAGTGAGATCAATTTATGTACACTCTGAGTGCCTAAAAGGCATATTGTGTTAAATTAAAAATAAACTCTGAAACATAATCTTTACATAAGGAAGTGTAAAAATAACAAAATAAATAAATGTCCCATGAGATAAAATATTTTGTAAAACATTAAGAATGAACACCTTTGACCCAATTTGAACTTAATAAATTAATCAACTCTTTTCAAGGTTTTACTCTTTAGACATTTCTAATTTAATAAAATAATGACTACAAATTAATTTATAAGGCCACAATATTCAGTTAAAGTTTAAAGTAATTTTTTATTTACAGAGCATGATAAAAATACCAAGCTATTTGGGGGCATTAAAAGATGCTAATTCCTCATTCTCTGAAGAAAATCTGGCCCATGAAATTTTAACTTTCTAGTTAAGACATGACCTATAAACTTTGAAAATATAATTCCTTCTGTTTATGTTGTGTTATACTAGTAGTTTTTAAAGAATGATTGTAAAGAAGGCTCATACAGAACAATGTAAATATGTAAAAGTATTATATAAATATCTCTAGCTCCTCAGGAGAGAAATAATGAAAAGAGTTCGTCTTGGTCTTCTTTAAGACTGCAAGTTCACATTTGGTACACATGAGGCACAGGCATGCACACACATGCACAAACACACATACACATGTGCACACAGGTACGGATAATTTAATGTGTGGAAGAATGAGGTCGAGGAGAGAAACTACTGAAGAAAAGACTTCTCTATCTACTTAGGTCTTGCTTATGGTGTTTAGCACACACATGTTGAATACCTATGGCTACTGTTCAGCTAAAGTTTCATTAGGTATGAATCAAGCTTCTTATGCAATATTCAAAAGGAACTGTGAGCAATGTCTTTAAAAAGCATGGATTCTGTGTGTGTGTGTGTGTGTGTGTGTGTGTGTGTATTCCTCTTTTTTCTTTATTGCTCTCTTTATGAATGGTCTGTCTTTTTCCTTAGACATAAGATGTGGTGAGAACATCTTCATAGCAAATGACCCAGCATCATGGTCTCATGTAATCCAAAGCTGGTATGATGAAGTCAATGATTTCAGGTTTGGCTCAGGCCCAAATACAATTGAAGCAGCAGTTGGACATTATACTCAGGTAAGAAAAAGTACTCTTTCTGTAAGTGCTAAGCAAGAAAATATTTTTAACTACTTGACTGATTTCAAAGCAGAATGTTGGTGCAGAGAGTTTTTATTTTCTTTTTGAGACAGGATCTCATTATGTAGCTAAGATTAGCTTTGAACTTCCTGTCTTCCTATGACAATCTCCCAAATTCAGAGAGTATAGAGGAAGTGCACACCAACCATACACCTTGGGGAAGATCTTGAGCGATTGGTTCTACAATGGTCTTGATAATCATTGGCTATTTGAGCTTCCATCTTTCAATGGCTAATCTAATCTTTTTAAGGGAACATACTTGATTTTTTTCTAACCATAATTTCTTGACTCCAGTCACCAAACAAGTTTAATGGCCTTTATTCTAAGGCACCTCCACAGACTTTAGCAGGGCTGCACATCATGTCTGTATGGCTCCTGAGTAAAAAGAGAAATGGCATCTCCTGGACTTTTATTATTAGAAACCCTGACATCTAGCTTCCTGCTGGATCTAAAGACCAGTCCCTGGGCACTTTCCTATCAAACAAAATATTCTTTTAGCAAGAATTATAAGATTGTGGATCTGCCCTGTCCACTGTCAAAGGGCCTACCAAACCTAGGAGGAAGGTGATGTGAGGCTTGGCTGGGTAGAGAGAAGATCCAGATATGGTACAGGTATGGAGTAACTCCAAATACCTGGCCTGATCATACCCTGAAGGCTGAAAGACATGAGCTGAAACACAGTTTCCAGTGGGAACCAGGAAATCCAAGGCCACAGCTCCATACATAAGCTCCTACCACGTACAACATCTAGGAAACATGTTGAGTGGCAGCCTTCCACCTGGCTAGACTAGGAAGGCTTTGTAAGCCATCCATGATCTCTGCCCACCCAGGAAGGAGGATACTCATTTTCATAGCTTAGCATCAAACTAAACAGTCTCTTCTGTGATGCTGGGAGGAAGTTCTGTTTCATCTTCCAAGGCCAGGGCTATATGGACTCAGGACACTTGTTTTTGCAAAAGCATTTCAGTGTTCCTACCTGCAGAGTAGTCAACAGTAACATCTTGGTCAGTTTGATGTCTAACCAGGAGTTGACCTGATATCCAGGTTACCCTCTAGCTGTTTATAGTCACATGCCTGTAGAGTTGGAAACAGTGTCAGAGAAATTCCACATCACACCAGGGTCCTCCTTGTGTCCATAGATTTTCTGATGCCTTTCATTTTGACAAAAAGCTCCTTGGCCTCAGCCCAGGCTTCTGTATCCTCATCATCTTGGAAACTGTCAAAGATGACAAAGAAGAAGAAAGCTTCTCTGAGATGGGGCTGAAGCCACTGCCATCCTTCATTAACTCCACTGGGTACTTCCTGAAATTTTTGCCAGACTAGCTGACCAACAGAACCCCCTTAGGGAGGTTCTCACATCTGTAATTTGATTCAATCATTTAAATATGTCTATAAGACATATAGAAACAAAGTATACCATCAGTGTTTTAAATTTTCTTTTTGTGTTTTCTGCTCTGACCTGTGCCCTGTCTTCATCTCTGGGTGTATAGATTGTTTGGAATTCATCTTACCAAGTTGCATGTGGAGTTGCTGAATGCCCTGACCAATCATTGAAATTCTTATTTGTTTGTCACTATTGTCCTCTGTAAGTATCCGCTTCAAAATTCATTTTCAACAATGTCAAATGCAATTTGACATTTTAAAATTATCATGGTATAAAAACAAATTAAAAATATATTTCACAACTGGAGAGGGGAGTAAAAACTTCTAAATATTCCCTAGAGTTGAAATTTATTTAACTAAATCTTTGAAATGTCCATCTCATCACTTCCATGAATCACAATCGGAAGCGTTTTCCTCATCTTTAAAAATGATTTCTCTTCCCTCCTCCACTGCTGTTTTCTGGACTAATGGTGACCTCATGAGGACCCAAGTATAAGGAGTGTGAATTCATTTTGTCAGTTCATGCTATGTTTGTAGGCTACAAAGCAAACTTTTAATAGTAGACCAGGAGTGAACATGAGTGAATGACACAGGTTAGTGATTGTGTTGCTTCTATTAAAATTAATCCTACCCCTGATTATATATGTTGTTGAATCTCCTTTTTAAAATTTAATTGCTTAGGGGCGGTATTGTTTCATGCCTTTAATCCCAGCACTTAGGAGGCAGAGATAGGCATGTCTCTGTGAGTTTGAGGCCACCCAGGGCAAAACAGAGAGCCCCTGTCTCAAAAAGCCAAAAAAAAAGTAATTGTTTTATTTTTTGTAATTTCACATAAGAGTACCGTATTTCCATCATTTCCAGACTTCCCTCTCCTCCTCCAAATCTTCCTACCCCAAACTATCTCTCAAATTCATGATCTCACCTTTGTTATTATACACACGGATAGCCACACATGGACAAACATAGACACAGATGTAATTAAAATATTTTAAAGAAAAATTAAGTTTAGAGATTATGAATATATATTCATTTTTTGGGGGAAATTTTTTTAAGAGCTCAAACAAAACATAGAAGGGAAATGGGTTTCTGGCTTTAAATCAAGATCTAGTGAATGGGTTTTTCAGATTTTTTTAGGAAATTCTGAGGAGAAAAGGGTTAAGATTATAGCTTTCTTAACTATTTCAAATATATTAAGGACCTCTCAAAGACCTTTGAAGTTTAAGACTTAATAAATTCTTATAGGTATAAGGTAGCAACATAGGGCTGTAAAGCTGACTCAGTGGTTAAGAATTTTTGCTGTTCTTGCTGATGAACCAAGTTTTATTCCCAACAACCACGTCAAGTAGGTCATAATTATTTTTAACTTTAGGACTAAGGACCTTTTCTGGCCTTTGTGGGTGTATGGGTGTTCACACGCATAAATAAAGCAACAAAAATTAAGCTTGGAAAAATAGCAACCAGGCTAGTCATTGTTATGGTTTTGGAGAAAGATAAAACTAATGGTTGTTTTCTCCCTTGGCTGCTTACATAGCATCTTCTAATACTATGAGAGCTAATCTGCAGGAAGGAGGTTTCCAGGTCAATTCCAGCTCTATTTCTCCAACTCCTGTGTCTGAAGTTGGTGATTTTTTAACAATAGGCTTTTATCTTTGAGTTCAGGGAGGCAACAAAGGGTGATAACGAAAGGCTATATTGCCCTGGATAGGGAGCTATGGGTAACCTATGGGTGTTGAGAAAGGATAAGTTTTCTTCTGGGAGGAGACATCTGATAGGTTATCCAGTCCCAGATGGTCAACCCTAAACACTTGTGGAGACCAAAGTCATCAAATCCCCTGGAACTGGAGTTACAGACCATTGCAAGCCACCTGAAATGGATGCTGGGAACCAAACCCAAGTCTTCTAAAAGAGGAATATGTGCCCTTAACTCCTGAGACATCTCTCCAGCTCTATTATCCTTTTAATACAAGAAACTTATACAAGAGGCTGAGGGTCTTCAAATCAAACCTTTTAAATGATTCATTTCTAATATGTCTTGTGTTGAATAGTAGGATCTTCAAAGAATTTTCAACCATGTTTCTGTTGGCATTAAGTAATACAGAGAAAAAAGCCACTGGACTCCACCCAGCTGCCTGGTCAAGTAGGCATCTGGAGCCTGGTACCTAGAAGTGTCAGAGGAGTAATGAAGAGGAGCAAGTGACAGAACTTGTACACTGCTTTATGACTTTTTCATTCTTAACATTGCTCATACACCTAGAGCTGTGTTCTGCATATAGAGGAGAGGTTCTGCTGCAAGCCCTTGGGCATTGCACACACACCCCTGCCACCCTTAGTGCAATGGAGAATCTGACTTTTCTAATTTCCTGTGATGATCAGGGAAGTGATGCTCCTACTGAGGTATAGGCTTGGCACTTTCAGAGTACTGCACCCTCCAGAGAGTTTATATAAAGAGTTTTTCTCATTACCATTCTCATTTTTGATAAGCATAAAAGTCACAACCCACATGCTACCTCCGGAAAACCTCAAACGTTCCTAAGCATGAGGTCTTTCACAATTATACACTTAAATATCTGAAACTCACTACATCATCAAAGGGACCTCCTCCACGCTATAGGAATCACAGCATATACCTGTATCTAATTCTCTCTATAGGAAGTATCTGTTATACCTAAGCAGCATTCCTGACTAAAGTATTTTCCAGGTTTATCAGGAATTGAAGAGAGTGTTTCAACATTAAAATATTTCTAAACCTTTAGATTCTTATTTACTCTATTTCAGTTGCTCGGGTTCTGAGACGATGGTTGAGGGAATGAGCGAATGGATTAATTTTCCCATTATTTCACATTTTTATCTGAATACTCTTAGGAAATGTTAGGTTTCGTATGGCATAGCTAAAGCTATTAATAGGAACCATGTAAATATGTGGAATATATGCAAACATTAGAGTACAGAGAAAAATTAAAATATTTGATGTTTCCCATTTCAATTTCAGTGGTAATACTGTAAGAAGGCAATACATCCCCTACACAATAGGACAACCATGTGGACTTTGTCCTGATCACTGTAAAGATGGACTCTGCAGTAAGTTTTTTTTTAACATACAAATATAATAATATAAAATGTCAATCTGTTTTAAGATTTAATAGCATGGCCTTATTTTCAAGAGACCAAAATGTACTTAACATCATTTTTGGAATTACAACTTTTCCTTTGTTTAGGATGTATATACTTTTGACATTGAAAAACATGGTACTTCATGTTGTCTATGGTAACATCTAAAATCAGTGCATGCTTGTAACTATGTTGGTATTATTGCTATTGAAGTCTACAGAAATATTTCTGTGACTATAATTCATTAAAATTTAAAGTGAATTTTCTTATCCTCAATGACAGTAGGATCTTAAGATTGGCATTTTAAGAAGAGAAAGCACTACAAATCTAAGTGTTTGAGATAATAGTACACAGGGGAGCCCAGAGAAGCAAGAAATATACTACAATTCCTTGCCCACCCTGGAGCTTAATACAATAAATTCTCAAGATCCTCCAGAGCATCATTTGAATTTTGTGTTATATTTATATTTATTCATGAATGGGTATTTGTGTCTCTCTGTATATGTACCAACACATGCATGTGTGCCATGGTTTCTGTGTGTGATTGTGTGTTGACATTAGAGAACAACTTGTCAAATTGGTTCTCTCCTTCCATGATAAAGGTATGAGAGAATGACCTCATGTGGCTTAGTGTCAAGTATCATTATTTTGATCCATCTCAATGACACTAAGTTGTTATCTGAATGTCCTTCCATTTAGTTATCAGTTAGATGATTTTTTTGTTTTTTTAGCAATTTTCTATGTCTTTTTAGAGTCTAATCAAATCTATACATATTATGAGTTCATTAAAAATGCTAGTGTTTTATCACAGAAAAGGACTGAAATGAATGTCATAGTATTTCGTTTTTAGTAATATTATGACTATAAGTACAAAGAATAAATGTAATCCCAACATTCTGGGTCCCAAGGAAGGAACATCAGGAGTTCAAACCCAGGTTGGAGTATTGATCAAACTCCAGGTTAACCCAGGCTATATAAAGGAACTGTAACAGTAATAAGGTATTTATAAAAATAAAAAATAACATCAAAATTAATATGAAAAATTCTGGTGGCCATTCGCTGGGAATTTTGTGCATTCTCCACTGAATTGCAGAATTCTTTATTGTATATTTGTTTAGATAAAGTTCAAAGTACTAATGATAATAAGATCATAAACTAAAATGGGAGAGCCAAATATTCACAGCTCTGCTGAATGTGCCTTTAAAGGAGTCTATCCTAGCAGTAACAAACAGCCAACTGAAAGACTTTAAACAGAAATAGAAAGGAAAAGATCTTCATTTTTATTTAGCAGTTTTTAAATTTACTTATTTGTGGTTTAGGGTGTTGTTAGTTTTGAAATAAGGTCTCACTACATAACCAAAGCTCACATAGAACTCATTATGTTGTCTAGTCTGAACGCAATCTCCTGGACCTTCATGTATCCATCTTCCGGATATAATGGAAATTATATCATCCAAAGAGCTCTTAGAAAAAGCAGGAGGAAAGAGTCATGTAGAAGATATAGATTCAAAACTAGTCATTTTGAGTTATTAATGCAAAAGTTATGAAAATGGGTTGCAGAGAGAGGAGGCAGAACAATACTATTTTGTTAACTGTGCTTGTTCAGTGATGATGAATATATACAAGTATATGGAGAAGTGTAAAGGGCAAAAAGGCCTTGTGCACACAGATAAGCACCAGGGAAGTCAGGAAAGTTAAACATAGAGCTTATCTCTTCAGTGGAATGAGATGCATAACTGTTCTTTCTGGAATGTCAGGAATTACATGGTTTTACATCCTGGTGATCCTTTGCTGTCTCATGAGACAGGCTCCACCGTATCTCCCAGAATTTGTTTTACTTATCCTAGACCCTTTATCTGTAAATCTTCAGCAGTGATTTTAGGTCATAAAACCCATTCTTATGAGTGATGTCACTTGTGCTTTACAACAGCCTAAGTGACTTCTATGTCATCTTAGGGCCTGGCCAATCCTGACACCCGCAGCGGTTATGTTCACTTCAGTCATCTTCATAGACCCTAAATCCTGGGCACTATCTCTGACTCAACAGTACTCATTCTTATGAAAGAAGCCAGATGTACTTTGTAAAGAATCTCAATGTAAACATGTCTTCAATTGCTGTGTACTTGGGACTGAGATAATTGCTATCAGAAAATGTTTTTTTTCCAAAATTGTGCTGGACTTAAACATGGCTAATATAAAATGGTCTGGGCCAGACTCTGGAATTCCTGGCCCAGCACTGTTACCATAAAATCAGGCTGACTTTCATTCTTATCTCTTCATGGATCATGTTTTTATTCCTCCTGCTGGCTGGAAAGCCTGCAGAGAACCACCACACAAAGTGAAAGAGGACTAGCCATGTGCCTGTAGTGGTGCTTCTCTGGAGGTGGAATCAGCAGAGGTCTGTGATTGTATGGGCTGGATTCTAGCCTAGGCAACAAATAAGACTCTGTCTTGATAAACAATACCAAAAGTACAGAGGAATAAACAAGTTATTTTGAATGATTTGGTAATTATGAGTTTCCAGTTCTCTGAGACTGTGTTAGCTGAATGGAGATCCATAAGCTGTCGATATACATCAAAGACATGACAAAGACTGTAGCGTCATGAATTTCAAATGACTTTTATTGGGTTTGTGGTCACTGCTGGACATTTGAATATAAATATCTAATAATCAGAACAAAATTCTCCACTACTTACCTTTCCAAGTCTCTATTTTCATAAAATTAGCTCCCCTGGTATGAAAAACAGAATCAAAATCTAGGGCAATCATGGACAACAGTACATTCTGGAATGATTTGATGGTCAGTATTTTCACCTAAAGAAGCTGACTGCTAGGCACAGTAGCTATAGAACATATTAATAAAACTTGATTTGCTGAGAATATAGAGTTTAAATATTAACCATACTCAAGTTTAGAAAGTACTTACATAATGACTGACATTTTAAATAGTGAGATTCTTTTTTTAGTATTTACCTTTATTTTATATTTATAAATGTTGGTGTACATGTATGTATTTATGCACACCATATTTGAACCCAGTGACCATGGAGGACAGGAGAGAATTGGGTCCCATGGAACTGCAGTTACAGGTGGTCTTAAGCCATGATGTGGATTCTGAAAATCAAAACCAGGTTCTCTGCAAGAAGAGCAAAGACTCTTAATCACTGAGCCATCTTTCTAGCCTCTAGATAGTTTAGTTCCTCAAAGAATCACCGAAGGTAATTTTCTCAAGCCTTTTGTGAGTGAAGAAATACATTAATTCATTTCAAAGATCTTACAAAGCTCTAATTTAAAGGACATCCATTCATTTGCTCAATCCCCTTCTCCCAATTTATGTGTTTTATTTTGTCACTGTTAATAGAGGAAAATAATAACAAAATAATGAATACGTTTGTTCTTTTTTCAGCAAATGGTTGTGAATATGAAGATAGATTTTCTAACTGTGCAGAAGTGAAGGCGTCAGTAATGTGTGAAGACCGAATTGTTTTAGAAAACTGCAAGGCTACATACAATTGTGAAGGCAAAATTCATTAAATTTCCAGAACAAATGAAGAGGGCCATGTGAAGAAAGACCATCTCTTCTACTTAGGCTTGTCACATTCCATCAGGAATTTAGAAGTATAGGTACATTCAAATGACTCCAAACAGTAAACATTCCTTTCTTCTGTATCATCCCACTTAGCAGAATTAATTTACATCCAAAGATTTTTAAATACCATAATGAATAATACCTTTGGACCTTGACCTATGAATTGTGTGACACATTTATGCAGTTGAGTCAAGCCCAAGGTCATACACTTTCTGTATGACTGAGGTCACTGAAACTCTGTCCTGAAAATAAGAATCAGGTTCCCAGAGCACAGTAAAGGAACAGCATATACTTCCACTGTAACTGTCAGTCATCTTTCCTAGCTCTACCTAGCTAACTATATCTGAAAACAAATCTCCACTAGCTTTCCATGATTGCTTCCCACCATTTGCTCTTCTTCACATGTGCCGGAATTAGTGGTTCAAATTTTAAACTTCAATTTAGATTTCAGTTGTTGGGTTTTTCAAGCACCATATTAAAATGAAACTTAATGAACATAATTTGTATGTCCAGGTGACTGCATTGACATTGATTGTTTCAAAAAAGTTAAATAAATCTTACTATTTGGATATTAATTCTCCCTTAGTATTTGTTTGAACTGGTGATTTAGGGTTTGTTTATTACATGTGATATTACAATATTTATGATACCGTTTACTTAATTTTTATTTACATTAAGGTTCACAGCCTTCACAAGAGTTTGCACTAATCAATACACACTTCAATTAATAAGTAATAGTGTAGCCCAGTTTGATAAATATTCCTGACCCTACCCTGGCATACCCCACCTTCAGGCCTAGCCCAGATCATATATTCACTATGCTCACTTAGTTGATGAGTCCAATAGACCCTAGATAACCTGTATAATCCCAAATTTAAGATATTCTGTGTGCTGGGATAACTCTGAGACACCCTAGAATCTAACATCAGACATACAACCAATGAAAGAATTCCACATATCCTGGTCTTATTGCTAAAAGACAGTATGTGCAGCCCCAGTGGTGTGACCCCATCCCACCAACCAAATCCACTACATTTACAGAAATGTTTTACAATGGGAATGAACCTCAGGACACAAAATCTTTAAAAAATTGTAAAATTTTATCACGGAAATTGAAGACTTAAGGAAGACATGAACAAACATCTCAACATAAAATAGTACCTAATAAAACAGTGCCTTAGTGATGTCTAGTATACATATATATTGTCTAATTAATATATATATATATATATATATATATATATATATATATATATATGTTGCCAAATGAAATGGTGAAAACAATTCAGAGTTTGAAATCCATATTTAGGAAGAGAAAGAAATATTAAAGGGAACTCTAGTTGAAACGAAAATGGAATTGAAAAGTCACCAAAGCTCAGGGGAAGGAATGGATGGAGTAGATGATAGAATATCAGGACTTAAAGAAAAGTCAAAATAACTGAGCCATTCAAGCAAAGAATATAAAACATTAAACAGTCACATACAGGAAAGCAACATGTTAAATTGTGATGTGCCATGGAAACACCAAATCTTGGACTTTTGACATAGAAGAAGGAGAATATTTTTTTTCTTCCTCAGCTATTCAGATAGTTTTGCTGGGATCAATAGTCTAGGTTGACGTTCATGGTCTTTTAGAATGTGAAATGCATTGCTCCAGGCTCTTCTGGTTTTTACAGTTTCCACTGAGAAATCAGCTGTTAATCTGGTGGGCTTTCTTTTATATTGACCTGTGGTTTTTATTTTGTCACTCTCGGGATGCTCACTTTGTTCTGTTTATTTGGTGTTATAAATGTAATATTTTGTGAGTATCTTTTTTCTAGTCTTGTCTCTTTGGAGTTCTGTGTGCTTCTTCTGTCTGTTTGAGTACATCTATCCTCAATTTGGGGAAATTTTTTTATGATCTTGTTGGAAATATGGTCTATGACATTGAGCTATAATTCTTCTTCCTTCCCTTATGCCCTCTCCACAGACCAAGCCCCTCCTATGTGCTATCGACTTGCTTGCTTTCAACAAAAATAAATAAAATCCCTTCAGAATAGGCTTAGTGTGTGACTACACAGCCACATAACACATTCACAAAGATTACATAGTGATGTATGGCCATAGAACCCTGGGCTGGCTAGGCATCTGCCTGAATGCTGACAATGTGTGTACACAGGAAGTGCTCTTAGTGGTTACAGTTGAGGGCCCTGTGGGTAGACTAGGTTGCTGTGGATATTGCTCTGTATGCTGTGAATGTGCTTCTCTGATTGGTTCATAAATAAAGTGCTGACTGGCCAGTAGCCAGGCAGGACATATAGGCAGGACAAAGAGAGAGGAGAATTCTGGGAACAGGAAGGATGAGTGAGGAGTTGCCAGCCAGACACAGAGGAAGCAAGATGTGAAGGCAGAACTGAGAAAAGGTACCAAGCCATGTGGCTAAACATAAATAAGAATTATGAGTTAGTTTAAATGTAAGAGCTAGTCAGTGGTAGGCCTGAGCTAATGGCCGAACAGTTTTAATTAATCTAAGCTCCTGAGTGATTATTTTATAAGTGGCTGTGGGGTCCTTGGTGCCACGGTGAGCACAGGAAAACCTTCAGCTACACTAGGTGATGCCTGAAATGCTAACATTCCTCCCTTTTGTTTCTTATAAAAAAAAAAAGTGAGTTAGGGGTAGCTAGTAGGGTGGGAAATAAGGGTTCTGGGTTCTCGAGACTGCTTCCTGCTGACTTGGGGAACATTGCTCATCTTTGGGGGACTTGAGAAAGCTGGGGTCCTGGTCAAGTCCTGGGGTAGCTGGTTGTTTTACTTCTATCCAGCCTCTGTGGAACTGTCTGGTGCCATTTGGGCCTGGCAAGATGCTGGCAGGGCAGAAGATAAAGTTAAGTTTAGGGGAAAATGTTCTCCTTAGGTCCAGGTAATTGAGGGAGGGGGAGTCTCAAGATCAGGGAAAGGAGGGATAGTACTTATGTGGAGTGAATCTGACCTGTCCATTTGTATCCAAGTCAACTCCTTGGCGCTTACAAGAATTTTTAAGTTTACAAAAAGAGATACATTTTAGACACATTAAAAAACAACCAAAGGGAATTTAAAATCCTGAGCTTGTGACTATAATATAGTGGTATAGTGTAATGGACAGTACAGCCAGACAAATCTTTCCTACCCACCAGTACACAAATAACCAGTCAGAGGCTTAATATTAATTACAAACTGTTTGCTGTATGGCTCAGGCTTCTTGCTAGCTAGCTTTTTCATCTTAAATTAAACTATGTTATTTCTATTAATATTTCTATTAATCTATGTATTGCTGTTTGGCCATGGTGTTACCAGTCTGCTGGCATGTTGCTCTTTGGGTAGTGGGCTGGTGTCTCTATGACTCCACCTTTCTTCTCCCTAAATCTTTGCTTGGATTTCCCACCTGGCTATAAACTGTCTTGCCATAGGCCAGAGCAGCTTCTTTATTAACCAGTGGTAGCAACAGAAATTCACAGTATACAAAAAGAGCATTCCACAGCAGGGTAGTACTCTGCCAGAGCTAGATTAACAGCTTATCAGAATTCTATCGGTTAATGTCAAAGTTATGGACAGTAACACATCAAGAAAAAGGAATCTGAAACATGTTTCATTCTTTTATACATCTCAAAACACTTTCTCCTTATCATCAATTAAGCTTTCCTATTTTCACATAAACAAATCTTAAAGCACCTGTTCCTTTCCAATCACCATGGCATCACCTTGACACCCAGAAGACACAGGTGGCCAATTGCTGAGGGCCATCAATAGTAAAAAGTCACATTGAAATCTGTTCTGTGAGTCTCCTTTTTGAGTCTGGGGGTGTGGATATCTCTGGGGTGTTGTTGTTTCTTAACACCTGGGCAGGTTTGATAGTCTTTATGCTTCCAGCTTTGTGGCTAATGGTTGGTGGTCCTCTAACAACAGCTAATTAGTTGTTTAATTAGAGATTTTGAATATGTCATTGGAGATACATAGAGAGGAACTTGATAAAACAGAGTATGATTATAGAGACAGGAGAACATGAAGGGGGTTCAGGGAGGAAGGCATCCACTTCCATATGGGGTTCCCAGTCCAGTAGAGTTGAGTACAGTTGTGGGGTGAAGCTTCATTCTTCTAGAATTGGAGAAAGGCAGTTGATCCCAGTGTCCTCTGAAACTTAAGGGAGCAGGGCCATGTTGAAGTTCCTGTGTATGAAGAAAAATTATCTTGAGGTAGGTGGACCATGGGTTTGAGGTGGGATAAGTAATTCCAATGAGGGAGGCCCCCAAGCTTGGTCACTGTTCGAGTTAAAATAATTACCTTGAAGGGGTCCTGCCATTTAGGGGGAAGGCATGAGTACTGGACCTGAACCACGATGTTGATTGGGGGTGGACAGGAGTTGGCACATGGTCAGGGTAGGGAGTGGTCAGCAAAGTTCCATAGGAGAGTATGGAGATAGAGTAAGGGGGTGAGTAAGTGATCAGGGAGAGGTGAGGGTTCGGATGGGAGGCTGGAGGTTAGAACTGGCCTCCCATACATGAGTTCAAATGGCACAACTGAAAGGTGTCACTTGGGGAGAGCCCAGAGCCTGAAAAGAGAGGCAAGAGCTTTACCCAGTCAAGGTGAAGTTCCTGTGACATTTTAACGAGTGCTTTTTAAGGAGCAGTTAAACCATTCTACCTTTCCTGGGGACTGGGGGTGATATGGAATATGAACATACCAAGGAATGCTGAGAGCTTGAGATAAGGTTTGGGAAATCTGGGAGAGGAATTCAGGACCACTGTCTGACTGTAGGGAGGCAGGGATTCCAAATTGGGAATAATCTCCTAGAGAAGGATGTCAGAGAGTTTCCTAGCCCTTTTGTTAGTGATTGGGAATGCCTCCTCCCAGCCTGAGAATGTGTCCACTAGAACCAGGAGATACTTAACTCATCTGACTGTGGGCATATGGGTAAAGTCAACTTGCCAGTCAGTCTTCAGAAGGGAACCTCTGGCTTGGTGGGTAGGAAAGGGAGGGGGGCTGCTGCATCTGCAGTTGGGGTATGACATTTGACAGATTTGACAAGAGGCAGTAGTAGTTCTTAAGAAATGAAAGTCCTCAGTGGTGGGCTGTAGGTGGGTCTTGACACAATGAGACGGAGACTGACTATTAGGATGAAAGAGCTAGTGTAGACAGGACAGAATTTGTCAAGTGTCAGGGGGTGATGGTGGTGATGTGGATTTTAGTGTATGGATTCCCTGCAGTAGGTGAGGTGAGTCTGGGCCCTGAAGGGCTGCTGCTTTGTCAGCTCGATTATTTCCCTTAGAGATGATGGAGTTGTCGATCTGATGAGACTGGCAGTGAATAATACCTATAGCTTTGGGGATATGGGAGACTTTCAGCATGGCCATAATTTGACCTGAGTTAATTATGGATCCTCCTTTTGTTGTAAGTAGCCTGCATCCTTTCCAGATGGCAGTGTGGGACAGGAGAACATGAAAGTATATTTGGAGTCTGAGTAAACATTAAGGGATTTTTACTGTGACAATTGGAAGGAATGGGCAAGAGCTATTAGTTCAGCCTGCTGATTAGTAGTGTGGGTGGGGAGTGCCTGTGTTTCAACCACCCCAGTATCTGACACTATGGCCTAGCCTGCTTTACAGGTCCCCTCATGTAAAAAGGAGCTGCCATCTGTATACCAGGTGTAAGTGGCCTGAGACCATGTGCCCCCCTGTATGTGTAAGGGATGGGGCAGTAGCTCCTTTAGAGTTTCAATGCCAGAATGAGATGGGGAGTGGTCAGTGTTGGGTCAAGGAAGAAGATTTGAGATGGTGAGGGGTGGGCGAGATTAGAAAGTAAGTGTGGCATCTTCTACTAGTTATACCTGGAGAGAAAGAACCTGAAAGGAGGTAGAGTATTTAAGCCTTTATAAGTTAAGAGGTGGGACAGGTTGTGGGAGGAGAAGATAGTGGCGGGTGAACCAAAGGTTAGTCTCTTTGATTCACAAATGAGGAGCTCAGCAGCTGCTAAAGCACTTATGCAATGTGCTCATCCCTGGGTGATAAGGTCTAGTTTTTTTGATAGGTATGCTACAGGTTCAAAGGAAGGTCCCAGCTGATGGTATAGGACTCCAAGAGCATATTCCTCTTTTTATGTTACATAGAGGGAGAAGGGGCAAGTTAGGTCTGGGAGAAGAAGGGCTGGGGTCTGGAGGAGGGCCTGTTGGAGTTTCTGAAAGAGCATAGTAATAGGATTGATAAGGGGTTCATGTGGGGGGCCAAGGACTGCCTCATATAAGGGTGAACAAGTAGGAGAAAAAAGAGAGTATCCAGGAATGTAAGAAGCCACCTATTTCTAGAAATGATAAAATATCCTCTTTATTAGAGGGAACTGCAGGAGGCTGGATTAAGTGTTTTCTATCTTAAGTAATGGCTTTGTGGGTTGGGGTAATGGTTAGTCCCAAGTAGGTGACCTGAGGAGTAGACAATTGGGCCTTGGAGAGTGAGACTCTTTAGCCCCAGCTGGACAAGAAATTTCAAAGAGCAGAGGTATTAGTTTGGATAATTTGTAGGGATGGGCTACAAAGGAGAATGTCATCCACATACTGT
>CABHPP010142239.1:418-27061 GCA_902168425.1 Peromyscus attwateri | reverse complement strand
CCTCTCTCTCTCTCTCTCTCTCTCTCTCTCTCTCTCTCTCTCTCATTCTTTTTTTTTTTTTAAGATTTTACTTATTTACTATGTATATAGTGTTCTGCCTGCATATATGCCTCCAGGCCAGAAGAGGGCACCAGAGCTCATTACAGATGGTTGTGAGCCACCATGTGGGTGCTGGGAATTGAACTCAGGACCTCTGGAAGACCAGTCAGTACTCTTAACCTCTGAGCCATCTCTCCAGCCCCTGAATCACCAGAATCATAAGCCCACCCTACACCAACTGGGAACAGGTAAGGCCCCATCTCCAGTCCGGCAGACCAGGTCTCTAGCCCCTAGGCCCCAGCCATCAGAGCCCCAGGGACCAGACAGCTACCTTTCCCTGCTCCCTCACCAAAAAAAAACAGTCCCTGTGAACCCAACAACCACTGGAGCCATAAGCCACCCTACACAAATTGAAAACAACTGCTCCCTGAGACAGAACCCACTAACACTGATTGGACTAAGCTGCTCCCGGAGAAACAGAGCACAACAGCACCGATTTGACCAAGAACTCCTAGTGGACCAAGACTATCAATTAGAACAAGAGAGGCACCTTCAGACACAGACACTGCCTACACCGAGCAGAGGAAGAGATGCGTAGACGCCAGTGCAAAAATACAGGCAACAACATAAAGATCTATATGACAACATCAGAACCTAGTGATTCTACACCTGCAAGACCTGAACATACCAAGGCAGAAGCAGAAGAAATCAATCCTAAAATGACTTTAAGAAGATGATAGAGGCCCTTAAGGAGGAAATGAAAAACTCCCTTAAAGAAATGGAAGAGGGCTGGCGAGATGGCTCAGAGGTAAAGAGCACTGGCTGTTCTTCCAGAGGTCCTGAGTTCAAATCCCAGCAACCACATGGTGGCTCACAACCATCTACAATGAGATCTGGTGCCCTCTTCTGGCCTGCAGGTCGAACACTCACTGTATACATAATATATTTATTATGTATTATCTTGAGAGAGAGAGAGAGAGAGAGAGAGAGAGAGAGAGAGAGAGAGAGAGAGAAATGGAAGAAAAAACAAAACAAACAAAAAATTAGAAGAAATCAAAGAAAGCCAAGAAAAAGTAATTAAACAGATGAAGGAAACAGTTCAAGATTTGAAAATTGAAATTGAGACAATAAAGAAAACACAAACTGAGAGAATGCTGGAAATAGAAATTCTGACTAAATGAACAGGAACTACAGATGCAAGCATAACCAATTGAATGCAAGAGATGGAACAGAGAATCTCTGATGTTGAAGACACAATAAAGAAAATGGATTCATCAGTCAAAGAAAACACTAAAGCCAAAAAAGTTGTAACACAAAACGTCCAAGAAATTTGGGACACCATGAAAAGACCAAACCTAAGAATAATAGGGTTAGAAGGAGAAGACTACCAACTCAAAGGCACAGAAAATATACTCAACAAAATCATAGAAAACTTTCCTAACCTAAAGAAAGAAATACCTATGAAGATACAGGAACACCAAATAGGCTGGATCCAAAAAAAAAAAAAGTCCCCTCACCACATAATAATCAAAACACTAAACATACAGAACAAAGAAAAAATATTAAGAATCACAAAGGAAAAAGACCAAGTAACATATAAAGGGAGGCAGACCCATCAGAATAACACCAGACTTCTCAATAGAGACTATGAAAGCTAGAAGGTCCTGGACAAATGCTATGCAGACACTAAGAGACCACAGATGCCAACCTGGACTATCATACCCAGCAAAACTCTCAATCACCATAGACGGAGTAAACAAAATATTCCATGATAAAACCAGATTTAAACAATACCTATCCACAAATCCAGACCTACAAAAAGCACTAGAAGGAAAAATCCAACCTAAGGAAATTAAACACACCCATGAAAACTCAGGCAATAGATAATCCCACACCAACAAATATCAAAGAAGGAAACACAACACTACCACAAAAAAAATAACAGGAATTAACAATCACTGGTCATTAATATCCATCAATATCAATGGTCTTAACTCATCTATAAGAAGACACAGGCACCGGGTGGTGGTGGCACACGCCTTTAATCCCAGCACTCGGGAGGCAGAGGCAGGCGGATCCCTGTGAGTTCGAGGCCAGCCTGGTCTACAAAACAAGTTCCAGGAAAGGCGCAAAACTACACAGAGAAACCCTGCCTCGAAAAAGCAAAAAACAAAACAAAACAAAACAAAGAAAAAAAAAAAGAGATACAGGCTAACAGGATCCAATCCTTCTGCTGCATACAAGAAACACACCTGAACTTCAAAGACAGACACTACCTCAGAGTAAAAGGCTGGGAAAAGGCTTTCCAATCAAATGGACCTAAGAAGCAAGCTGGTGTAGCTATCCTAATATCTAATAAAATAGACTTCAAACTAAAATCAATCGAAAGAGATCGGGAAGGACATTACAAATTTATCACAGGAAAATCTACCAAGATGAAGTCTCGATTCTGAACATTTATGCCCCAAATACAAAGGCACCCACATTTATAAAAGTAACTTTACTAAAGCTTAAATCGCACATCAAACCCCACACACTTGTGGGAGATTTCAACACACCACTCTCACCAAAGGACAAATCTACCAGACTGAAACTTAACAGAGAAATAAAGGACCTAACAGATGTTACGACTCAAATGGACTTAATAGATATCTATAGAACATTCCACCCTAACACAAAAGAATATACCTTCTTCTCAGCACCCCATGGAACCTTCTCAAAATTTGACCACATGCTCGGTCACAAAGCAAATCTCAACAGATACAAAAACATTGGAATAACCTCCTGTATCTTATCAGACCACCATGCCTTAAAGTTAAGATTTCAATGATCTTACTTTCTATTGCTCTCTCAGTGTATCCAGCTTATGAAGGCATAATGAAACCTTTTTTTTTTTGTTTTTGTTTTTGTTTTTTTGTTTTTCGAGACAGGGTTTCTCTGTGTAGCTTTGCGCCTTTCCTGGAACTCACTTGGTAGCCCAGGCTGGCCTCGAACTCACAGAGATCCGCCTGCCTCTGCCTCCCGAGTGCTGGGATTAAAGGTGTGCGCCACCACTGCCCGGCACAGCTGGATCTTATGGAGGCCTTTCCTCAATTGAAGTCTCCTCCTTTCAGATAACTCTAGCTTGTGTCAAATTAGCACAAGACTAGCCAGCACAGTGGCATAAAACTCGTGGGAGTAACCAACCGATGTCTGATTTGACTTAAGGCCCCCTCCAGGAGAATGAACCCATACTCGACACAGATTGGGTGACCAAGAACCTGAGACTAGATAGCCCAGGGAGGGACTTAGGGGAAAACCAAATAGTACTGTTCTTATAAAAAAAAAAAAAAAAAAAACCAATAAAATGACTCTTAAAACAGTGGTTCCCAACCTTTCTAATGCTGCAACCCTTTAACATAGTTCTTGTTGTGGTGACCTCCAACCATAAAATTATTTCATTGCTACTTCACAACTGTAATTCTGCTACTGTTATGAATTGTAATCTAAATATCTGATATGCCAGATATCTGATATGCAACCCCAAAGGGGTCACAACCCACAGGTTGAGAACTACTGCCTCATGACGACATTCTGCTGTACTCTAGACCAGTGCCTTGCTCGGCCATCATCAGAACAGCTTCCTCCTGCAGCAGATGGACAAACACAGAGACCACAGCCAGACATTACATGGAGAGTAGAGACCTTGGAAAACTCAGCCTTAAATGGGACGTCTCCATCAAATCTCTCCCCTCAGGACTCAGGGAACCCCATGGAAGGGGGTGAGGAAAGAGTGTCCTTTATGTATATATTATGGCTTCCAGTTCACAAAGACATTAAAAAAAAAAAACACAAAATTTATGGGATTTCTGAGTGTGCAATCAAGTGGTTCTGTGTCTGTATCGGTTTCTCGTGCCTTTTCTAGGGCTCTTTTCCTTCTGTTTGTTTTGTCCTATTCTGATGTGTTAGTTTTTGTTTTATCTTATATTTTATTTTACTATTAAAAACAAAGCACAAAATTGAAAAAAAAAAGTTAAGATTTCAACAACAACAAAAACTATAGAAAGCCTACAATCTCATGGAAACTGAATAATGCCCACCTGAAGCACCAATGGGTCAAGGGAAATAAAGAAAGAAATCAAAGATTTCCTAGAATTCAACAAAAATGAAAGTACAACATATCCAAACTTATGGGACATTATGAAAGCAGTGCTAAGAGGAAAATTCATAGCACTAAATGCACACATAAAGAAGATGGAGAAATCTCATACCAATGACTTAACAGCACAACTGAAAGCTCTAGAACAAAAAGAAACAAACTCACTCAGGAGGAAAAGACACCAGGAAATAATCAAATTGAGGGCTGAAATCAATGAAACAGAAACAAAGAGAACAATACAAAGAATCAATGAAACAAAGAGTTGTTTCTTTGAAAAAAAAAAAATCAACAAGATAGACAAACCCATAGCCAAATTAACCAAAAGGCAAAGAGGGAGCATCCAAATTAACAAAATCAGAAATGAAAAGGGAGACATAACAACAGACGAGGAAATCCAGAGCATCAATCAAAAACCTGTACTCCACAAAATTGGAAAATCTGAAAGAAATGGACAATTTTCTCCATAGATACTACATACCAAAGTTAAATCAAGACCAGATAAACTATTTAAATAGCCCAATAACCCCTAAAGAAAGAGAAACAGTCATTAAAAGTCTCCCAACCAAAAAAAGCCCAGGACCAGACGGTTTCAGTGCAGAATTCTACCAGATTTTCAAAGAGCTAATTCCAATACTCTTCAAATTGTTCCACACAATAGAAACAGAAGGAACATTACCAAACTCTTTTTATGAGGCTAGTTACCCTGATACCCAAACCACACAAAGATGCAACAAAGAAAGAGAACTACAGACCAATCTCCCTCATGAACATTGATGCAAAAATACTCAAAATATTGGCGAACCGAATCCAAGAACACATCAAAAAAAAATTTATCCACCATGACCAAGCAGGTTTCATCCCAGGAATGCAAGGATGGTTCAACATATGAAAATCTGTCAATGTAATACACCATATAAACAAACTGAAAGAAAAAAACCATATGATCATCTCATTAGATGCTGAAAAAGACTTTGACAAAATCCAACACCCCTTCATGATAAAGGTCTTAGAGAGATCAGAAATACAAGGAACATACCTAAACATAATAAAGGCAATTTACAGCAAGCCAACAGCCACCATCAAATTAAACGGAAAGAAACTCAAAGCGATTCCACTAAAATCAGGAACAAGTCAAGGCTGTCCACTCTCCCCATATTTATTCAATATAGTACTTGAAGTTCTAGCTAGAGCAATAAGACAACAAAAGGAGATCAAGGGGATACAAATTGGAAAGGAAGAAGTCAAATTTTCACTATTTGCAGATGATATGATAGTATACATAAGTGACCCCAAAAATTCTACCAGGGAACTCCTACAGCTGATAAACTTCAGTAAAGTGGCAGGATATAAGATCAACTCAAAAAAATCAGTAGCCCTCCTATACACATATGATAATAGGGCTGAGAAAGAAATCAGAGAAACATCACCCTTTACAATAGCCACAAATAGTATAAAATACCTTGGGGTAACACTAACTAAACAAGTGAAAGACCTGTATGATAAGAACTTTAAGTCTCTAAAGCAAGAAATTGAAGATATCAGAAAATGGAAAGATCTCCCATGCTCATGGATAGGCAGGATTAACATAGTAAAAATGGCACTCTTACCAAAAGCAATCTACAGATTCAATGCAATCCCCATCAAAATCCCAACACAATTTCTTCACAGACTTGGAAAGAACAATATTCAACTTCATATGGAAAAACAAAAAACCCAGGATAGCTAAAAGAATCCTATATAATAAAGCAACCTCTGGAGGCATCACCATCCCTAACCTCAAGCTCTACTATAGAACTACAGTAATAAAAACAGCCTGGTACTGTCATAAAAACCAACATATGGACCAATGGAATCAAACTGAAGACCCTGACATTAATCCGCACACCTATGAACATATAATTTTCAACAAAGAAGCCAAAACTATACAATGGAAAAAAGAAAGTATCTTCAACAAATAGTGCTGGCATAACTGGATGTCAACATGTAAAAGATTACAAATGGATCCATATCTGTCACCATGCACAAAACTCAAGTCCAAGTGGATCAAAGACCTCAACATAAATCCAGTGACACTAAACTTAATAGAAGAGAAAATAGGAAGTACTCTCGAACGCATTGGCACAGGAGATCACTTCCTAAATATAACACCAGCAGCACAGATACCGATCACAACAATTAATAAATGGGACCTCTTGAAACCGAGAAGCTTTTGCAGGGCAAAAGACACGGTTAGTAAGACAAAATGACAGCCTACAGAATGGGAAAAGACCTTCACCAATCCCACATCTGACAGAGGACTGATCTCCAAAGTATATAAAGAACTCAAGAAACTAGACATCAAAAAACTGAACAATCCAATTTAAAAAATGGGCTGAAGAGCTAAACAGAGACTTCTCAAAAGAAGAATCTTAACTTTAAAATGGAATTCAGAAAACGTATTGAATTGGGGGAGAGGTTATGCTTTTATTTCCACAGGAAATGCAAGGCTGTGGATTCCTTCAAAATTAATAGAGACCAGATTTGACTGGGGGAGACCCCCCTGAAAATCTTGGCTACAGGCATAAAGAAATAAACCTAGAAAAACTGCAAGACAGGTGACACATATGCAGGTCTCTTGACATGAGAACAGCTCTGAGAGTAGATGAGACATAAATCTTGTTGGTTACAGAGTCCTCATGCCTTATTATTACATGCCATCCTTTCATATGGCATGGATAGAGGTTTGGTTATACAGTCCAAACAAACATATAAAGTTCACAGATGTCTTTTACCTGCTCAAACAAAAAAACAACAAAAAAAAAATCATCTTTGGCTGGCTTGTGTACAACACGCAGTCCACATTGTGTTAATGCAGATACGTATATTACCTTTGAAAGTTTGTGTGTTTTCAGAGCAAGGGGACCAGACACCAATGAAAACGGTGGCCCAGGTGATCTAGCCTCTCAGAGTACCTCTGCTGCAGTTTCCTCAGAGTTCTACATTCAAAACAACTTCAAGGCTGCTGGCTGAGATGGTCCAGCCTCACAGACTATTGTAGCCAGGACTTCAGATAAGCCTTACACTTTCCATTGGACAGCAAACGTTATAGCTAGTTTTCTCAGGACTTGACCATTATCTCCATTCTCTCAGGGCCCCCTGGGGATGCTGTCGTCCCCAGACAACAGGAAGCAGTCTAGAGTACACAACGCCCACATTCCTAAGAGGTGGGATGGGTGGTTTTTGGTCATTTGGTCAGTTATAAATGTTTGTCTTCCAGTTCTGTAGCCTGGTCTGTTTGTGGAGCCCCTAGCAGTGAGATCAGGAACTGTCCCTGGCACATGAGCTAGCTTTATGAAACATATTCCCTATGGTGGGATGATGCCTGGCTCAGCCTTGATGCATTGGGGAGGAGCTTAGTCCTGTCTCAACTTGATATGCCACGCGCTGTTGACTCCTGTGGATGGCCTGACCCATTCTGAGGAGTGGATAGAGGGATAGAAAGGAGGTGGGGAAAGGGAACAGAAGGAGAGGAAGGGGAAACTGGTTGGTATGCAAAACAAATTTTTTAAAAAATTTAAGAAAAAATGTTGGTCTTCGTTTGGAGGATACAGGAACATAGGATAAACAGATAACTATTCATCTCAAATATTTTACATTGGTGTGGATTTTTGTATACTGATAGAAATTTAAGGTTATTTTATTATACTGTATATGTTTCTATTCTTGTTTAAGGTATTGTACCTATGCAGCTCATTTTAATATGTAATGTAAAGTTCTAGTCCTTGAAAGTTATTATTTCAAACTGTTTAGGATAATTAAAAAATGCAGGTTAATAGTTAGGCATCTATAACAATCAAACTTGTAGTCATGTTAGGTATGTTTTCAAAGCTAAACAGATATCTTTGAGATAAATAGATGACCTTCAAATGCTTCAGAGACCTACAGAATACGGCATTTAAGATGGTTAATACTTCCTAAGAGGATGATGGGCATAGAATAACCTCCATGTGGACTTTGTAGCATGAATCTTAAAGAGTCTTGTTAATTAAATCAAACCTAAGGCCAGTTATTGTGGTGAATGCTGGAAGATCAGAGAAGCAGAACAAGCCACAGCTACCTCACCTCACCAGTTCCTCAGCTGATCCTGTTTCTTCAGACTGGAAACCTCTGAATCCTCATCCAGAATGAATCTCAGCTGAACTGCTGCTCCAAAGCCTGAAAACTTAACCAGCTAAAAGCTTAACCAGGCCAAATGCTTCTAGTTCCTGGTCCTCACGCCTTATACATCTTTCTACCTTCTACCATCACTCCCTGGGATTAAAGGCGTGAGTCACCATGCCTGGCCGTTTCCAATGTGGCCTTGAACTCACAGAGATCCAGAGGGATTTCTCCCTCTGGAATGCTAGGATTAAAGGTGTGAGTGCCACCATTTTCTAGACTTTCTATCTAGTGGCTGTTCTGTCTCTGACCCCAGATAAGTTTATTAGGGTGCACAATATTTTGGGGAACACAATACCACCACAGGACTTGGCTTTCATTGTGGCAAAGCTAGCCATTTGGTCAGGAAACTGCCCTTCCTCAAAGCACAAGTGACCCTAGCATCAATGCTGCAGTAGTATTTTCCTTTCTGAAAAAGACCTTATCCTAAGCATTTTACATTAATTTAAAATTAACTTGTAAAAACTCTAATGTAATTGTCTGCCTTAAGCAAACAAACCTTCCCCCAAAAATCAAAATGTCTACCAGATTTACCTAGAATAAGAGCTTAAATTGCTAACAGCTATACCTGTGCACTAATTTAGTCTGTACTTTTCAGGACTAACAATGTAAGTAAGCACTGTTGTATTAGGTACAATTAACTTGAGAATGGATATTAGCTTGTATTGGTTAGTTCACTCATGATCTGTTTATTTATTCCAGGCATGCACCACTACTCCAGCCCTTCATTCTCATCCTAACTGCCAGCTTTGCTTCCTGAGTCACTGAGAGCTATAGACCACATCATCTATCACAGTCTATATGTATGCTATGATCACATATATCTCCTCACACAAGAAAGGGTCAGCACTTCCAAATAAAACCACCCTTGCATTAATAACCCTTTCTTCCTCTAGGGCATTACTCCAGAAAACCATAAATTTCTATCTTCATCATTTGTTTTCCTTTATCAGCTTATTTCTACCTGCATATAGATGTTATTATTTCTTCCACCTCTTTTTTCTTCCTATTCTCACAATTTAAGACTCCTGTTAATCTAGACCCTAATCACAGCTGGGGCTATGGCTCTGTGGTAACTCTTGCCTAGCATCCCCAGTATGGGATGGAGGAGAGTATTCAGGAGGGTGCTCTCTTGGCTCCTAAGGAAGGGATGCAGCAACAGTGTCACTAAACTGTAAACGGAGACTGCCACCACCACCTTGTCTTCAATCAACCAACTAACTAGAGTGATCGGCTTGCCACTGCACAAGACTGACAAACACCGTCTGGACTGCAGAAGCTCCTCTAGGATGCATTGACATTCTGTGTACTGTAATTAAAGTAGTGAAACAGTTCAGGAGAACTGCTAATTGCCCAGACCCTTCAAGAATACGTTTGAGTCACCTCACCACACGAGAAACCACAAACAGCTGGAATACCTGCCAAAGACAGAGGGATTGGGGAATGACAGTGGAAGAAGGTAATTATAGATGACAATGACCACATAACTAGCTGCAGAAATAACTGAGTATTTCTGCTTTAGTTTAATACAAAAGTATGTATGTATTAACCAAATTACAGTTTTATCTCCCTTTCTATATATCCACCTACTAACAGCTAACCTCATGGGACGATATTTAAGTTACAAAACAGTGAGTATTCATTGTGACTTATGTAAAGAGAAACTATTTTAAAACTGGAGAGCATAACTTTAAGCTTGTGTGCTATCTGAACAAACATCTGTATAATGCACAGCAAAGGTGTGATTAAAAGGACAGACTATGAATGACAATCATATCAATGTCTTTAGATGGTAACTACATTTCTCCAAATTCTTTTCTCTGCATGGCTATGGGTTAGGGATGGCCTCAAAGAAATTCCTGAGACAGAAAGTGAAGAAGTAGCCATGATTCTGTTCAGACGAAAACAAAAAAAACGCCAGAAACTGTCACCATCTAGGTCTCTGGTTCGCCTGGCCCATCTTCAGAGGCTGGGGATACTAACTGGGCCCGCAGGTCTTTTAGCTTCTGTCAGATCTCCTTTGGTTCCCTCAAACAGTACTGAGACATCTGTGTCCACCTTCAAAGCAAAGTGTGTTCTGCCTATTATGGGTTCAAATCTCAAAGTTACAGGTTTGGGCTAATGGCTCAGCCCATTTCCATGACTTCCAAGTCCACCTTGCAGATTCCAGTTAGCTCTCCTCAGCTTCATGTCTACGTTCCCTTCCAAAATGTCAGTCCTACACACTTCAAGCACCAGCAGACTGAGCAGAGAGAATGAATTCTTCTATCTAATAAAGATAAATAAATCAATCCCCCACATAATCACAACAATTCCTTCTCTGACCAGACTCAAATTGGCAAAGAAGAGACTACAGCTGTGAGTCAGGCTACTCTATACAGCACATACACTGCCTATCTCCAGCTGCTACACCTCGTGCCCACATAACCTTAGTCATGTGCTCATTTCCTTTTATCAGCAAAACTATCTGAGGATTTAAGTTTAAAGACAACAAACAAACCAACACTTACTGTTCAAAGGTATTTATTTCTTACAAGAACAAGTTCCAAGTTTTAAATGTACCTTCTTCTCCAATGGGATGGCCCAGCAGGTGTGGAATACACACACACACACACACACACACACACACACACACACACATCTATCTGTCTGTCTGTCTGTCTTTTTTTAATATAGTTATAACTATGCCTAATGGCTGACTTGTGTTGATTTGTGGCACTGTATTTTAATAAGGGTGTACAGAAATCCTAGGATGTTTATTAGGCCTTGGTCACTTGGCTTAATAAATCCAGAAACCACTGGTGGAGGAAAAAGTACTCCTACAAGTTGTCCTCTGACTCTCACATATATGCTAGTGTGTGTGCGCGCACGTGCACACACAAGCAAATAGATGTGGTAGTCTGAATGTAATTGGCCCCCATAAGCTCCTAGGAAGTGGCACTATTAGGAGGTATCTTTGTTGGAGTAGGTGTGGCCTTGCTGGAAGAAATGTGTCACTGTGGGGGCAGACACTGAGGTCTTCTTTGCTCAAGCTTCACTCAGTGTTACACGCTCAGTTGACTTCCTGTTGCCTGCCATTCAAGATGTAGGACTCTCAGCTCCTTCTCCAGCACCATGTCTGCCTGCCTGCTGCCATGTCCCACCACAGTGATAATGGACTAAACCTCTGAACTACAGGCCACCCCATTTCTTTTTTATAAGAGTTGCCGTGGTTATGGTGTCTCTTAACAGCAATAGAAACCCCAACGAAGACAGTAAAAAAGTGTTAGAAGGTTTTAATATACCCTTCTCACAAGTGATTTACTCCAAAACAATGGAGTAATTACTGTCCACAATCTAAAAGAATTAAAACTTGTCAAACTTTAATATATTTGTTTGATGATGCTAATGTCTCCCCTTATATCTGTGCTAACAATACAAAACAAATCCATTTAAAGACATATGTACCGAGCTGGAGAGATGGCTCAGAGGTTAAGAGCACTGGCTGCTCTTCCAGAGGTCCTGAGTTCAATTCCCAGCAACCACATGGTGGCTACAACCATCTGTAATGAGATATGGTGCCCTCTTCTGGCCTGCAAGCATACATGAAGGCAGAACACTGTGTATATAATTAATAAATAAATAAATCTTAAAAAAAAATTTATAAAAACATATATACCATCTCTAAAACTCGCTCACTTAGTTCCCTCTTAAATACACTGTAGTATCTCTATAGTTAGAGCAGTCCATAAACTTGGTGTGCAACGACCCTGAAGAATCTTATGTATGGTCCTCTGGACTTGAGCTAGTCCTGGCTAACCATTTTAACGATAAGCATACAACCACCCTATCAAGTTTGAAACAGAAACCACTCAGAATAAATACTTACATTTTAGTGATTTTTTTTCCTCATAGTACAAATACCAAAAGAATTAAAAAACAAATTTTTAAACATGAAAAGTGCTGCCTTTTCCTGTGTCGTCTAGTAACATCACGTGTGAGGCTGCTGTGTATGTGGTGCCTTAGTAGGGACAACTGTAGACATGCAGCTGCCCCTTTCACCAGACATCTCTGAGTGCTATAGATCTACTATATCACCTGTTCAGACCAAGAGTGTGCAAGAAAGTGATCATGAGTTTGTATCATGTTCTAAAAACACACAACCCTAAAACATGCTGCACAGAAAATCAGCAATGGTTTTCAAGACATACTCTACTAAAAATGAATCTGTGAAAAGTTCTCTGGATATGGTAGTATAGCACCCATTCAACTCATTAAATTAGCCTTTCCCACTCAATTGTAGTCTAAAAAACTATTTTTAAGGAAAATCTGAAAGCAGAAGCAAGCCAGCCTGCGAAAGACAACAGCAGAGGTTTGAGCACTGAAGACAAGAAAGATGGGGCGGCTCACCTGCGTACAACCAGCTCTGCCTGCAGGTTCTTTCCAGAGTTTGCAGCAGTATGGGACAGCTGAGATTCAAGTGGAAAGCCACCTTCTTCTGGAAGCACAACTACAATGTAGCAAATTACAAGGTAAAATTCAAAATGGTCAGAGCCACAAGGGCAGCATTAATTTAAAAACCCCTCCGAGTTCTTCACTGACCCTTGAACCTCACATACCCTGGATCTCAGGGAGCCCCCCAAAGAGCAACAAAGGCTCAGGAAAGCACTAGCTCAGCTCGACTGCAGAAGAGACTGGTCAGATGAGCAAGGGTGAGTGGATGGCCAGGCTTCCTACACACCTATATAAAGTGAAGCCGATCAGCCAGCCACTAAGTGTAGTCCTAACTCTATTCAGAACAGGAAGACAAAGAGGGGACTGGGAGATGTCTCAGAGGTTGAGATCATGTACTGCTCTTGCGGAGGACCCAAGTTCAGTTCCCTGCACTCCCTCAGACGGCTCACAACCTCCTGTCATTCCAGGGCATCCAAGGCAGTTGGCCTCTCCCTTGGCCTCTGAAGGAAGCCATATGATCATGCACACTCACACACATAATTAAAAATAAATGTTTCAAAGAGGAAGACAAGAGAATTTAGAGATACATATGATCCAAAGTCCACTCTACAATTAGAACTCTCTACACATGAAAGAAACAACTGTAACCCAATGGCAAATGAGAGGATGGCAGCCAACAGAGAAAGACTGTTTGGAATAACCTTGGTGAGGAACTTGACAAGGCTTTTAAAGCAGCTGTTATCAATACATTCAGTGAATAGAGAAAAACACGACCACAAGCACGTATCTCAGTAGACAGTGTTTTAACGAAATACAGGAACTAAAAGGTACATTATTTGAAAATGCCCTTAACAGCACACAAGAAATAACACAAAAAAGTTACCTAAATGACGAAACAGCAGAAATTACTCAAACTGAAAAATTGAGGGAAAAAAATTTATACATTTAAAAGATAACTGTAGGACATAACATGAATCCTGGAAAGAACAATAAAAGTGAATAGGGTAGAAAAGGTGTTTTCTAAGTAATGATTACAACATCTCAAACTTGAAGAATATCAATTACAAATTAAGTTCAGCAAACTCCAAATTGAATATTAAATACATATCAGATTGTTAAAAACTGAATGGAAACCTGAAAAAAAAAATCTTTTAGACTATTAAGTTACAATTAAACATCCAGAAACACAATCAAAACGAAAAAGTAGAAAAATAAGAGTAAACTATGTAATCACTTAAAAGCTGAAAGACCATCATTAAAATGTACATTTTGCAACATTTAAGAGTATTTCCTTGGGTGTGCTGGCTAGAGGCCAGCCTATTCTCCATAGCATGGTCCAGGCCAACCAGAGCTACACAGTGCCCTGTATTTATAAAAAATAAAAATAAAAAAAAATTAAATGTTGACAAGAAATGACTCAAATACAAGATAAAGAAAACTTGAATAACAAATATGTAATTACTTACAAGAGTCTTTTAAATCTGCCAGGCAGTGGTGGCACACGCCTTTAATTTCAGCACTCGGGAGGCAGAGCCAGGCGGATCTCTGTGAGTTCCAGGCCAGCCTGGTCTACAGAGCGAGATCCAAGACAGGCACCAAAACTACACAGAGAAACCCAGTCTCGAAAACCCACCCCCCAAAAAAAAGAAAAAAAAAAAAAAACCTCTCTTAAATTCTTTAAAAGCTAACTATTTAAAGAACGTAACATGTAAATGGCACAAAGGCTGAAGGCAATCATCCCACCGTGAGGGTCTCTGCTAGGCAGCGATCCAGCTAAGGGAGAGTGGACAGTGAGCAGGGACTTCCTGGAGCACCACTACCAAATTACAGGGCAGAGCTCAGAAAGCCACCAGAGCAAGGTGTGAACAGCACTCAGGAGGCAGGAGCCGCAAGACCACTTTGAGCTCATGGCCATCCACGCCACCTGAGACACTGTCTTAAAGAGACTAGGAAAGGAGACGGAAGGGAGGAGTCCACCAACCGGCTAGGCATGCAGCTCAGTGGTGAGTACTTTGCCTAGCATGTGCAAAGGCCCAGGGTTAGCTCCCCAATGGCTCCATTCTCTCATGAAGATGCAGCCAAACTAAGTTAGCTAGGTCTGCAGTCAATGGACAACTGGAAGAGCCTTCGACTCCTAACCCAGGAGTCAGTCTCCTGTCCTCTCTAAGCATATATGAAAGAGCAGCAGTACAACCTGCTAGGAAACAAGCAAAGGAAAATCTCAAATGTTTCTATTAGTAGCAACTGGCTTTCCTTGGAATGACCACTGATAACCAATACACAAGTCATGATGTCTTTTAGAATCTGTTAACAGGAATAGAGCTTTCTTGCTACACAAACTGATGCTGGTGGCTACAAAAAGAGCACAAATTACCAGGAGGCAGGGATTACTAGGATCATGAAAGAGGCTGACTACCAAATTCAGTGATGTTAGGGAGGCAGTTATATCTATATCTACTGATCAACACAATCACAATCAGTGCCCCCAAAGACTTACTTTGTTAGAAACTGACAAAACTGACTTTAAAATATATGTTGAACACAAGAAAACTAGAGTGGTGATAAAAATGTTAAGAGGATTCATGCTGAATGATTTATATTATTTGTGGGGTGTGTGTGTGTGTGTGTGTGTGTGTGTGTGACAGAGCAGGAGAGGGAAGAAAGAACGAGCTCACACACATGCAAGTGCCTGGGGAAGCACTAAGGGGTCACTGAAGGGGTCACCATCGGATTCCCTGGAGCTGGAGTTACCAGACAGTAGTGAGCCGCCTGACAGGAGTGCTGGGAACCAAACTCTAGCCGTCTAAAGTAGCAATGAGCACCTAACTGCTGAGCCGTTCCCCACCCTCAGCCAATTTTAAAGCTCACTATATAGCTAGCCACCTATCAATTTGAAACTAGAGACAGGAGAACCTCCAAGTTTGAGGCTAGCCTGGTCCACATAGCAAGTTCCAGGTCATCGAGGGCTACATAGAGCAACCTGTCTCAAAACAAAACAAAACAAAACTCTCCATATAATACCACAGTAATCCAGATAATCTGATTCCTTCACAGAACAAAAAGACGAATAAAATTCAAATAGAGAGGCCACAAAGAAACACAAGTAAGGTTCAAATACTTGGGGGAAGGGGACAAAGGCGACCGACTAAGTGCAGGAAAGCTAACAATGGTGCTGGAATGAAGACGTCTTGCTTTTCTTTCAATGAATCTTAACCCCCTAGTCCCTCCCTCCCCACCCCACCCACCCCCACCCCACCCACACACAGAGAGTTTGAAATGGACCAAATCTCTGTATGGAAAGACTGCATTTTGGATCTTGAGGGGTGTCCAAAGGCCTATGTGATCCCCAAGTGTTAGTGGAACCTATCAAAGGTGCTGCCCATCAGGAGGTCTTCAAGTCACTGGGTAGTCCCTCAAAAGGGCCAGGCCATGGGACTCCAGCTCCTTCCCACCCCCTCACTCTCCAGCCACACCCCATCCACCACCTCCATCCACCAGCAATGGCTACCAGATCACAGAGTGGAACCTCCAAATACACAGACGGCAGCTGAAGAAAGGACATAAATACAACATCAAGCTCACGAATTCATTAATAATTATTTTTACTTTTATTGAGGTGTAATCAAATGCAACCCAATTCCTTACTGCTGATTATCTCACTCATTTGGTATAGTAAAGGAAACACAACTAAGAATCTTCTACACAAAAAAGTCCTGTGACACACGCATTTAATCCCAGTACTCAGGAGGCAGAGGCAAGTGGATCTCTGTGAGTTCAAGGCCAGCCTGGGCTAGAACGAGATCCAGGAAAGGCGCAAAGCTACACAGAGAAACCCTGGGGGGGGGGGGACAGTTAACACAGCAATTTTGTTTTGGTTTGGTTTTTTTGAGAAGACAGGGTCTCTCTGTGTAACACTCCCGGCTGTTCTGGAACTCATACTATGTACACCAAGCTGGCCTTAAACTCATAGAGATTCACCTGCCTTGGCCTACCAAGTGCTGGGATTAAAGGTGTGGACCACCACCCACCATCCAATACAGCAACTTTTTGTTTATTTTTTGTTTTCTGTTTTGTTTTGTTTCTCCGAGTAACAGTCCTAGTTGTCCTGGAACTCACTTTGTAGACCAGGCTGGCTTTGAACTCAGAGATCCGCCTGCTTCCCGAGTGCTGGGATTAAAGGTGGCAAAGCAATTTTTTAACAAGAAAAAAAAAAACGTGAAGAAAAATTCTACCACAGGTTAGGAGTGGTGGTGCACACCTTTAATTCCAACACTTGGAAGGCAGAGGCAGGTGGATCTCCGTTAGTTCAATGCCAACCTACTCTAGATAGTGAGTTTCGGGAAAGTCAGAGCTACATAGCGAGAACCTGTCTCCAGAAAAAAAAAAAAAAAAGGGGGGTAGGTGGGGAAGAGGGGGGGGGGAGGGGGGGGGAGGGGGAGGGGGGGAGGGAGGAAGGAAGGGAGGGACATTCTACCAAAACAAACACAGTAACTGTCAGTAACTCTGCGACTACATAACTCTCATTACCAATGTCTGTAGCAAAGCTACCCAAGCTGTAGGATGGAGGTATGCAACTACACGAGGCAGAAGCAGGAACACTGCTGTAGATCAGAGGCCAGTCTGTCTAAATATCAATCAAGCTCCATGCCATCCAGGGCTACATGGAAAAACTGCCAATAATAATAATAATAATAAATATAAGTAAATAACTCTAGGGCAAGGAAGCACAAACATCCTAAATAACATGAAGTGTGGAAGTTCCCACTGACACAAGCAATACATGAGAAGAAAGCTCTGTCCATTGCCTAAGTAAGAGTTAAATCACAAAAACCTGACCATCTGATGGCAATGCTAAGTAATATGCTCAACTTTAGATCTGTGCACAAGCAGAAATGAGCACCGTGAAGTCAGCAGAAAGATACATGGGAAGACAGAGCCGGCACAGGGTCTACAACAGTGAGGGAGCTACAACAGCCCAGTGATCTCGGGGGCTCAAGGCCGCTAGAAGGAACCAGAAGGAGCAAATGTGGCGCCATGCTCATGTAAGGGTTCTCAATTGGAGGAATGAGTGATTCAAATACGTGCTCAGAAGTACTGAGAACAACGTCACACAGGGAGTGAAACTGCAGCAGGGAGGCCACCGAGACACCAAGGCAGAGCAGTGAGCAAGCAACCTTTTCTTTTTAGCAGACACAAAGGTACAGAGGGGAAGGCCTGAAATGTCCAAAAGAGCCATGCACACAAAGAAAGAGAAAAATGAGAAACACACTGCTCGGAAGAAATAAAAATGGCTCAAGCACAAGAAACAATGCTCAGGCCCATGCACCAGGAAAATGTAAATTAAAATACAGTAGATACTGTTTTTCATCTGTCAGACTGACAAAGTTCCTAAAAGGTTGATTATGTACTGTTAGAACACTACAGAGAAACAAGTATTTTCACAACAGTGTTACAAAGTTTATGAAGTACAACATGACACTATGTAAATTTTATCTGTTGCATTCTGGCTCAGCAATTCCATGGCTAGGAACCTGCACTACCAACAAACCTTCACTTGTACAAAATAATCGCAATTTTATAACAGTAAAAAATGGAAACAATCAATAAGCTAGTCAAAGTATGGCATAAAAATGAACACTGTAGTTGTCCAGAGGGAGAGAAGTACTTTATATACAAGTAAGGGGAGATTCCAGGGTATATTTTTCAAAATAAAAGGCAGAGAAGTTAATGGTTCCCACTATTAGGTAAAAAACGAGAGAAGACTGAGGTGGGATATATCTGTACGCAGCTGTTATTACTAAAAGATCACTAACAGAGAGATGGCTCAGTGGTTAAAAGCACTTGCTGCTCTTCAGAGGACCTGAGTTGGTTTCCAGCACCAACGTTAGGTGGCTTACAACCCCCTGAATCTAACACCTCTGGCCTCCACAGGTACCTGCTTCTCCTGTACACATACTACATATAGATATAGATACACACACACACACACACACACACACACACACACACCCTTAACATGTAGTTAAAAATAATAATTCTTTAAAAAAATAGAGAAATCATTAACATGTACAGATTACATAGGCACCTGGAAATGACACACATGAAAAGAGCACAGGCTGCTTTTTACACATGGGTGTGGTTCCCTAAAACCTCAACAAAATTTGGTAACTTATCTGCTGGGAGAGATGGAAGAAATGGAGGGATCAGGATGACAGCCACTCCGGTTTCCCACCTGAGTGTGAAAGCAGTCACCCAGGACAACAGATGTTGGGGGTCTGTTACTGACCTGAAGTGAACACTGGGAAAATGGTAGAGAAAAGGAAGGAAACTGAGTATGGAAACGTTACACTAGAGATAACACATCTAAGAGTCCACTAGAAAAAGGGCATTTGGAAGAAGCCACAGGATGCAATTAATGAAGGAGGGAGACAAAGGAAAATATGTATAAGAACCCAATTAATTTAGGAATTACTTCTCCTATAAAAAGCCAATTAACCTGGGGTGAAACCAAACCTCAAGAGCATAAACTAAAAGGCAAGTTCTCAGTCCCAAGAATGCAGGTGGCTCCTCTTCTTAAAGACAGCAAGCACTCACTTAAAGCTTGGTGAAAACACTTACTTGCCCAGGTCCACAGTAAACTGTAAACACCTAAGGTAGGTGAAGCAGCCAGAGGCAATCTTTTAAAGCAACATAAGGGGAAATTAAGACCTGTCTTCGAGTGGCCATCACCAGGACCAAAAGGCCCATCTCTGCAGGACCTGACTGATGCCTGACCAAATGTCTCTCTCTGACAAGAGTCTTTCATGACTCCTACACAGAATAACATGTTCACCTTTGGTCAGATTCCTTCCTGGCACTGAATATGCATTCCATACCTTGTTTTATGATCTTTTTTCTTTTTTTTTGGTTTTTCAAGACAGGGTTTCTCTGTGTAGCTTTGTGCCTTTCCTGGAACTCACTTGGTAGCCCAGGCTGGCCTCGAACTCACAGAGATCCGCCTGGCTCTGCCTCCCGAGTGCTGGGATTAAAGGCATGCGCCACCACCGCCCGGCTGTTTTATGATTTTCTTAACAGCCCCTTTTGCAATGAATATATGTGGGAGGGCATATATTTTTATTACAAGAATATTTTCCTGCCGGGTGTTGGTGGCGCACGCCTTTAATCCCAGCACTCGGGAGGCAGAGCCAGGCGGATCTCTGTGAGTTCGAGGACAGCCTGGGCTACCAAGTGAGCTCCAGGAAAGGCGCAAAGCTACACAGAGAAAGCCTGTCTCGAAAAACCAAAAAAAAAAAAAAAAATATTTTCCATCTTTCTATCTCTAGCCAGAACTGAGAGCAATTTTCTCCAACAATAAAACATGCAAACATCCATTCATCTTCCATAAAGTGATGTAGTTAGTCCTTTTATCACCAATAGTCTCCCTGCAAGCAGTTTGGTTATTTCTGTTTGATTGAAACAGGGTATCATATGTAGCTCACAGTGGAGTCAAACTCCCAACTTTCTTGCCTCAGCACTGCCAAGTGCTGGGATATACAGACATGCCCTGCAATATCTGCCACCCCACAAAAAGTTACAAGAACGTTTTACTTTGTCCTTACCTAGTTGTCCCCACTCTAAACTTTGTCCTAGTTTATCCCCAAACCGAATGGCATAAGGAGTAATGGAAAGTAATGCCTCCTAGCTTTGGAGTTTCTTTGTAACAAGATGTTCCAAAACCAGGCTGTGGTGACGGTTATTTGGATCTGTAAATATACTGGAAAACAATGAATGATATATTTCCAGTAGGCAAAATCATATGATATGTGAATTATACCTCAGTAAAACTGTTTTTAAAACTGAGTTATGTTACTATTCTTAGTTACAGACTGTAAAAAATTGAGATTTTTCTAAACTGAGTGATTTCCACGTGGCTAGTTAGTAACAGAAACAGGACAGAAACTCTAGCAGTCCTGACTTGAAGTTAAATGAGTAACAGTCAAGCTCCTGATGCTGTCCTCAGACTGGACCTCAATCATTAAGCAACTTATCAAATGCTTAAATATGCTATAATTGTTCAATCCTTCAGTTCAGTTGGTTTGGGGGCTTTTGTTTTTGTTGTTTTTGAGACAGGGTTTCTCTGTGTAGCCCTGGCTGTCTTGGAACTCACTCTGTAGTCCAGGCTGGCCTCAAACTCACAGAGATCCACCTGCCTCTGCCTCCCAAGTGCTGGGACTAAAGGCGTGGGCCACCACACTGGGCTAGATGTTCAGTCTTAAATGCTAGAACTTTGGGAGACTATGAAGACCTGATCTAATTATGACATATCATCAAGCTGGGGAAGAAAAGTCAAAGAAAGGTGCTGAAAATAAAGAAGAGACTCCCCAAAAGGTCCAGTGTAAGGCTGTGAAGCACCACTACTGCTTGGTTTCCATGACTTAAGTTGTGGGGATGCCTAATTCAGCCAAGAGTGAATATAAGCCTACTAGACCAGTCCTGCACAGACAGGAGTGTCTCAAGCTTGGCACAATTGACATTTTTAGGCTAGGTAACTTTTTGTGGTAGAAAGATGTTCTAAGTACAGCATGTTCAGCAGACACCATGTCAGCCTCTACCCAGTAGCAGCAAACCTATCTTGTCCCCTATTTGTAGTAACTAAATTCAGACACTGTAAAATGTCTTCCGAGTAGGACGAACTACTGAGGGCCAAAATCATCCCTTTGAAAGCCAATAGCCTAGACTAGGGATAAACATGACTAAGGTACCAGGATTTGATAGTGATATGTATACATATGAAAATTAGAGACAAGAGTATTTTAAATCAATCATCTCCTAGGCTCAAACAAACAAACAAACTGCCCCCCCCCACACACACACACACACATACTTTTTTAAGTGAAATTGGGGCTGCCAGAGTGCTTGGTAGGTAAGTGTTTGCCATGAAAGCCTAAGGGCCTCAGTTCAATCCTCGGAATCCACATTTAAAAAAGCTGAATGTGATAGCTTGTGTCTCTAACCCCAGCACTCCTATGAGGAGATGGGAGGTGGAAACAAGCTGGCTGGAAGCTCAAGGGTACAGTGCAGCAGCAGAAACAGAAAGATCCTGCCTTAGCTGCTGCTGATGGTCCTCACCTTCAAGAAACAGGCACATCTCTGAGCTGGAGGCCAGCCTGGTCTACAGAGCTACTTCCAGGACAGCCAGGGATGTTACACAGAGAAACCCTGTCTTTAAAAAAAAAAAAGACAGATCCTGCCTTAAACACAAGGTGGGAAGTGAAAACCCACTCCTGAAAACTTGTATGTCCCTGACCTACACCACTCACACTGTGGCACACACGCACCTGCACACACCTGCACCGGCAGGGGAGGGAGGGGGTGGGTATACACTCTACAGGAAGTGAACAGAAGCCAAAGCTTTTACAGACATACCAACGTCCCAAGTTTTCTATACACTTCACATAAGAGGCATAACTTTACAGTGAGGTCCTAGTAAGGACTAGGAACTAGAACTAACGGGTGCTGACAACTGCTACCATTACTGCTTTGAAGGAAACTCAGGTTCTCTTCTAAGAAAGCTAAGCCCTCACATTTGGAAAAGCAAGGTCCAGACTGTCACCCATGCCAGGGCAGAGTAATGAACCAAATGACAATCTGAGTAAATGTAACAACACTTGAAGGTGGGGAGTGAGTGATGCGACAGTGCAGAGCAGCTGACTCTACACAAAATGCATCTCTCCTGGCTCCCACATCCCCACCCTTCCTCTTGGCTGCCCCCTCCTCTGGGCTTACAACACCTCAGCCTGACTCTTAGCTGTTCAAAGCCTAGCACAGTGGCCTTTTCCTTCAGAACATCAATCCCCCTCAAGGTGCCACTATCTCCAAATCTTATTTCTCTTCAAAAGTCCAAAAGTCTCACCTTTCTTTCTCAGATACCTTAGTTCCCAGGGAAGGAGGAAGAGTCAGCAAGTAAATTAAACTACTGCAACTGGACTGCAGTGACTTCCCAGTAATGAGCGCAGAGACAATGTTTATACTCTCTTACAAGTCCAAACTCAAAATAAGACAGGTGTGGTGTCTTAGTTAGGGTTTCTATTGCTGCAATGAAACACCATGACCAAAAAGCAGGTCTGCGAGGAAAGGGTTTATCTGGCTTACACTTCCACATTGCTGTTCATCACTGAAGGAATCAGGACAAGAACTTAAGCAGGGCAGGAACCTGGAGGCAGGAGCTGATGCAGAGGCCAAGGAGTGGTGCTGCTTACTGGCTTGCTCCTCATGGCTTACTTAGTCTGCTTTCTTATAGAACCCAGGACCACCTGCCCAGAAATGGCCCCACCCACAATGGGCTGGGCCCTCCCCCATCAATGACTAATTAAGAAAATGCCTTACAGCGGATCTTATGGAAGCATTTTCACAATTAAGGTTCCTTCCTTTCAGATACCTCTAGTTTGTGTGTCAAGTTGACATAACAGCAGCCAGCACAGTGGCACTTCAAATTGGCAACAACAAAAAAATTGAATAAACTCCAATGATGTCTAGTCCTTGCTGACTAGTATTACTCAACTTTAATAAAATATTCTATCTTCAATTCTGGTGATATCTATATGGCAGTATGGAAAGAATTCTTTAGCAGAAAGGGGGAAGTGTCTTTGTTTCTTTTTTGTTTTTCAAGACAAGGTTTCTCTTTGTAGCTCTGGCTGTCCTGGAACTCACTCTGCAGACCAGAATGGCTTCAATCACAAGAGATCCGCCTGCTCTTCTGCCTCCTGAGTGCTAGGATTAAAGGCGTGCAACACCACCGCCCGTCAAGAGTTTCTCTAGAAATATTTTAAAGTGAATATTCTGGCATTTGTTAGCAGTGGGTTACTTTTCCAAAAGAACTATAATTTTTATTTTCAGTTTTCTGTACCACTAGAAGGACTTGGTTCTTCTTTATATGCATAACTTTTTAGCTTAAAATATACAAGTCTTTTTTTATTGCGTTTACTTTATCGTGTGTGTACACACAGGTCCATGTGGAGATCAGAGGACAACTTGCCAGCGTTGGTTCTTCCTCCATGGGTCCCAGAGGTGGATGTCAAGCTTGGCTACAAGTGCCTTTCTTTACCGACTGAGCCATCTCACCAGCACCGACCTCCACCGCAACCAGTCTCCAGTCTGAAGGCTAACGAGAACTGCCTGAATCTCGGTAGGAGACATACTTCGTTCGGAATATGGGCGTTTCCTAGAATCACCTCTGCCACACAACAGGAGAGAAGAAAACAAACACTTTACTGCCTCCAACTCTCTTTCCCTTTCAGGGTCCTCATCATTGGCTACAGGACAGCTGCTGGGACTGTAACATCTCGTGGTCATTATTTACTAAGTCCCTAGTCTTGGCCTATTTCCCTCTGCTACAGGCACAGCAACCTCACCTCATCAATGCATCAGGGATGCTACTCCACTCAGCTCTCATCACTTCAGTACAGGTCTGCAACCATCATTCCCTACCGCTACAGGTCAGGTATCATTCTGTTTGCTCTATCATCCCTAGAATGGGATGTACACCAAGTGGGTATTTATACATTTTCAATGAATCAGTTCACAGTATTCTCTTCAAAAAGAGGTGCAGCAGAGCAGAGGAGTCCTTTTAGACCTAAAAGATGTCTCAAAATAGCTTCCTGCTTTGCTCAGTTTGTCCTCCACACTTTTTCCGTTTTATGAAACTCAACCAAGACAAGCTGCTTACTATTCATGTGTAATCATTAAAGTGCAATAACTATTATAGATATTTTTAAATATCTCAGATTGATGGCTTTAAAGCATTAACTTTTTATGCACTACGCTTTATCATCTTAATTTTCTCATGGCACGTAACAATCTGTGCCAGTAAAAACAGTAACTCTCAATGTTGCAAGCTTATTAATTTTGAACTAATTAGTGAGAAAGGATTACAAAGTATATTCCTAGGACTGAGGGAGACGGTGAAAATCAGGTGGCTCATTCAAGAGTAATGAGAAGAAAGGGCTCACTCTCCAAGGTGTCAGGACCGCAAAGCCCTTGGCAGCTTTTAAGTAAACTTAGAAATCAGCAACAGAGCATGCTGGCTCCCACCTGTAATTTGAGCACTCCGGAGGCTGAGATGGGAGGGTTGATTCCTGAATTTGAGGACAGCCTGGGCTACAGAGTGAGACAGTGTCTCAAAAAACCAAAGGCTAACAACATTCTTGGGAAATCACTTGCTTTATTTTTAAACTACATTACTTCTGGAATCTTTAACAATGCCAAGCCGGAATACACAAAACATAAAAGTGTGTTGTAAATGGCAGTGAGAAATGACTTGGGTCGCATAACTGAGTTCGTTTGAATACAAGTATACTGTGCGTGTGTGTGTGTGTGTGTGTGTGTGTGTGTGTGTGTGTATAAACAATATACTTATATATACTATAGTCACAAAACAAGCTCAATACTAACTTTTCCAAATCAGTTTGGCTTACAAGTTTAAACACTGTTATTCACATAGAAAGACAGACAGACAGACAGACAAACAAATATCAAACAGTGTCAAACAACCAAAGAGCAAGCAGCTTCAGGACACAGAGGCTGCAAGACAGTCTTCTGAGAGCAGCCAGGTGGACTGAATCCTGGATAGTAGTTCTTAAAGCTGGAGTCTAAGACAGACAGCTGACTTTGAAGCTTTACTTCCATGGCTGAATGAGTGAAAGGGAGAGCAGGATGGAGACTAAGGTGTTCTATCCCAATGAGGGCAGTTCCGGCTAAGTCCGAAACGAAGCCACACAGACCACTTCTTGGCTTCCGAAGCTCTAAGACTGCTCACTCCCCCACTTGGTATGCCTGTGACCCTGCTAATTTCAGGTACATTATAATCTGAACCTAATTTCTCATCCATTAAAAAGGCTGGCAACCATCCCCAAGTTTCTCTAATTTTCTACCACCTACAAAGGAAACATAAATTTCCGCTTTTATAGTGGTATATACGGTATGTGTCACCTAAGAATCTGTAACCCAGCAGAGTGAGCTCTCCTCTTAATGCTAAGCAAATGTGATCCAAGAGGTAGCATGGTGGAAGCCAAAGAGCAATCTCGAAATGTGCCGAGGGAAATGCGGAAAAACACAGCCCCACATCATCCCCTTCTCCTCAAAGTTTAGGCAGCCCACCACCTCTCTGTTCACCTGAGCAAGACCTGTCTAAAACAAGGTGTCACTTTTTTTAGACTCAGCGAGTGACTGACAAAGCCTAGTCCTCAGAATGTTCTGTCAAAGCTCAGAACTTCAGGATAAACGTAAACGAAAACTGTGATTGTCAAACAGCCTGGTCCTCAGACTGTTCTGTCAAACAAAGCTATAGAACTTTAGGATAAACTTAAAAATGAACACACCATCCTATGACAAGAATCACCATCACGACATAATCTCCTGTAACTGAGGAGAAAAGGAGAGGGGACCAAAGTCGGGGGTTACCGGCAACTGCAAGCGTTAACAAACGCTGCAGTAAAAGCAAAGTTAATCAGGAACCTTCATTAAAACTACAACCAAAAGACAAAGTTCTTTTAAAAAGAAAGCAAGCAAAAAGACCAGCATTACCTTCTCATCAGGGGCACTTCAAACAGATCCCAGCTAAGAGGAAAACATCTGTGCCTTAAGGGAAAAAAGTTACTACTTTAGTAGTAACTTCAACATATCTTATATAGATAGATATATTTGTAAATTTACATCATATGCAAATATAAGTTCAAAGAAATAACGTTTTGATTCAAGATGTGTTTTATGAGCTGGGTGTGGTAGTGTAATCCCAGCATATCAGGTCAGGAGCACTGCCAGTTCCAGGTTAGTCTGGGCTACCATAGGGAGATACTACC